>JAQIXO010000527.1:0-18823 GCA_034700305.1 Protaphorura armata
GTTTCAATCGTCTCTGCCCGTCGTTATACAACTGTTCAGTAAGCTTTTTGTTCAGTAGAATACGTCTGCAAACATGTATCTGGCCCACATAACATCGTTAAAATTCTTTATATTTCGGGGAAACTGTGCGGCGTCGCCGAATTATTTCCACGTTGTAGTATTAATACTTAAATAATACTTAATCTTTATCTATTTTTATAGAGGATTGGTCTCTGCCTATGAATCTGGACGTACTCGCTGGCACGCCTATATCAGCGGTATAAATTCCACTGAAATTGAACGTGTTAAAATGTATGGTTTCAGCTGTAATTCAGAAGAGAATTATCAATGTGTAAAATACGGCGATGCTGCCGACAATTATGTTCACGGTATGAAATACATACAACATTAAATATAATATTAGAAAATAAGTGCTAATGAGTTCTCTTGTATCTTATAAAGGAATTAATAATATCGGGATCGTGAATAGAATGGTCAATGTACTTGGGCATGAAATAGTGAGTGTTGTGGCAGGTCCTCAGTTTATCGTCTACACTCTGCAGGCTCAATAAAATTTGTCTAAAATGTTGAACTAATTACGGTTGAGAAAATTGTTTATATTATAAATCTTACCGTCAATTTTTCAATTCCTCACCGAAATTAGAGTGAGGTTAGATTTACCCGTCGATTGTTACCAATTAATCGATTAAAAATAATAAATCGCGCCATAATTTACAATTCAGTTCACATGACCAACAATTCCTCATTTGTAATAAGCATTTAAACTTTTGAGATTGCATGGTAAAAATAATATTAGCCTTGAATATCTGTACCTTAAGTACGTAATTGACAGGAAAGAATTGTATGCATATCATGTGCAGTGCATGTGTTTATTCCTAACCTAATACAAATAAATGACACCAATTTGAAGGTATATGGTACATTTCATTGTCAGTATCGCATCGCGAAGGATCTCTAATGTTGAACATCGTCAGGCAGCTAGCACATTCTAACTAGAGTAACTCTAGTTGATTAAGCGTTCATCATTCACGCCTTTGGAAACAAGACGTTGCATCGTAGTGGTATGGGCTAGTCCCGCTTTTTCGTTGTACTAGAATTTTAAATCGTAGTCCAACTAGATGTTATAGTTGTCTACTGAAATCATACAAGATAAATACGCTTTCGTGATGTTCGGCCATCCTTTACGGTGCGAATCCCAGTTATTGTGTTTTTACAGTCGGTATTCGAGCACATTCTACATCACGGATTGTTTTAACAAGAAAATTGCAACCGATGAATAACTTGGGTATTGATAATTGATTACAGAGGTATAATTACTAGTAGAGAACGCACAAATAATTGGATGACAATAATTGTCAGTTATCGGAGCACAGTTTCTCGTAATCAACTCCAATGTAAATGTCGTCACTGGAGTAATCTGTGTTAGTAAATGCATGGTGTATATAAACCACGAATGAGAAGAAAGCAATCACAATTTCCGTTTCCGACATTTCAAATTCACTTAAACGGATCTAGAACTAAAAGACGTACCTTAACCAAATGGCAGTGCCCGCAATCATTAAACTAACAACGTTGACTGACCAATTTCTACATTCTTCTTACCGCGGAAGTTTAATTTTAAGTTTTAGTTAGCACATGAGCGTCAAAATGTACAGAGTTAAAATATTTCTAAACGAGCAATTTCTTGACAATCCAGACAAACATCCATTAGAAAAATTCGCCAAATTCTTGAATAAAGCAAGAGTGATATGTGCTCTACCTTTCTATCTCCAAACTGATAGAGAATCCTCCGAATTCATCCATATCAAATCTTGGAAAGCTATAATAATTTGGAGATCAATTTTTATTTACTCTCTGATGTACACAGTTCTTCTGTGGCTCCACCTCTTCCTCAATTTGGGCACTTATCTGCAAAACAATAATTTAGAGGAATTCCTTCTTAACAGTGTCTGGGGTATTTGTTACGTCACAGTCTCTTCTTTTCAAGCTCACTTTTTCTTTCGTTCAAAACAAATAGTTCGGACCATAAATGAAATATTGAATCTTCATAATATCATCCGAGGTATGTCTAAATAATTATGTTGTAGCGGTGGCTTGGCAAAGCAATAACCACATCGAACGCTACACGGCGAAAGCTAATTGATTAATTCATTTTATTTGGGACAGTTGGTTCTGATAGGCACTCAAACGCTTTCAGAAAAACATGGAGAATCATAGATTTTATAGTCGTGCTGTTGCTGTGTGATGCAGTCATAGGGGTAATCGTGTATTCAATACTATTTTGGGCATTTCCACATCACAGACGCCATCTCTATGCCCATTTACCAAAGGAATGGCAAACTTTCAATGTCAAAATTGGAATGACTATATATGAAGGTGGTTTCTTATTTTTGTCATGGATTGGATTTCTCACATGGTTGATTCTCAATATACTTTATGTTGAGACGATGAGGACTGCACTCAATCTCATGGAAAGGTAATTTAATTCTTTTACTTGATGGGTCTAATGGATATTATCTAATACATTGCCAATGTCTTACGGGTATTGTTAATAACCTGCGTTTTACTTTCAGGGGGGATTTGACTCCAACATACCGGACATTTCAGACATTCACCGTGCTGAATACATTCCACGATTCCAGTTTTGGAATATTTGGCATACCCGCCCTAAAGTTGATTTTGAGTGGCATTTGTGTATTTTCTATTGCATCTGCAATTAAACTGGCGAGTGAAGTTGACGCCATTGTGATTGTAGTGCTTTACTTCATAGGATTTGTAGCCTCGACAGTCCTACTCATCACAATTCCTCGCGTCGGACATTTGTATAGGATTTCTGGAGAATTACTCGTCTCCATGCAATCATCTTCTGTTGTAGTTCAGAATAAGGAACAACGCTTGTGGAATATGTCTTGTCGACCAATTGGCGTTAGAGTATTGTCATGATATACCATTGATACGAAAACTACACTCACATTTTTTGGAATTTTGATTAGTTCTCTTATTAATGTGTTAGTTGGTCTTAGGGGCTATTGAACTAGGTACTGTACATGAGCATGTATTCACTTGATCACGTGATTAGTCCCTTCATTCATATTCATGCACTACTGTACCTACTAATTTTGTTTCAATTTTTTGTGCCGTATTGAATTGATCGTAATAATGCAATATCGTAGTTTGATGTTTGATTTGTAGTCCATTAAAAATCTCAGTTAAATAAAAACATACCTAAGTAGTGATTTGAAAATTTATTGATCGTATTTTAGATTAAAATTTTTGAACAATAATAGAGGAGAGGAGAGAAGATATAATACATTTTAATTTCTTTTTGTCATGTAACATTTATGGGTATACATGGATCGGCGGTGGATTTTTGACAAATTCCTTGAAGATGACAAGTCCAGCATTTGCAATTGCCCATAATTCCGGTTGATTCTTTTGGAATTTCTTGTAATATTCATTCAGGTTCGGATGAGCTTGCAAGTCAAACTCAATAGCTTCCAAACAACAAGTTGCAATGATGAGGGACATGTCAGCGATTGTCACTTTATCTGCAATTCAATGCAAAGTGTAAATGTAATAATAATCACGCAGAAGTGTGATGTAATCGGTCTATTATGGCATAAAAAGGAAGGAACTGCCCTCTATTAACTTGAATTACCTCCAGCCGCATAGAGAGTCCCGTTTGCCTTCAAAATTGTATCAAAAGCCAAAACAGCTCGTTTGAGTCTTTGTGTATTCCAATCTGTCTTTGGACTTCCAAGGAAGACAGGAAACACCTACAGTGCAGTTTGAATTCCAGACCAATAATTACAAGCACCAAAATTTTGATTGCCTAAATTAATCTTCATTTAAATTCATACTTACCCAGTAATCCAGAATGGCCTTGTACAATGTAGTATTGTAGAAAGCTAACGCTTGATTCACAATCGCTCGTCCTTTTGGATCCACAGGATAAAAAGTATCATCTTTTTTGTATTTGTCACCCAAGTATTGCAATATCGCCGCACTGGGGTTAAGAAACAACAAAATTTAACTGTCAGTTTTTTTTTAATTAACTTGAATATTTATTCTTGAATGTTCAAATTCAATGCAATGAAATGACTTACCTCTCACTAATGTAAAATCCATTGTCTTCCAAACAAGGAACTTCACCATTTGGATTTTTCTGTGCGTGGATAATTAACATTAATTATTTATAAAACAAAATTAGAGACTCCACCTCTTATAATTTTTAATTACTTACCTTACGAAACTCCGGCGTCAAATGTTCTTCCTTTTCCAAATCAATGGCAATAACTTCTGGTTTTACATTGAGGTATTTCAGAGCCATGCTGACTGCAATACTTGGTGGACTCCCATGTGCTTCGTAGAATTTTAGTCCCATTTTTCCGAGAAAAAAAATCTGATTATGCGAGTGCGAGAGTGCGACCAGAATTACTGACAGCGGAATCAGAACTGAAGATGAGTTAACTCTTTTGACACTGGAAAGTACGGACTGCCTGCCATTGCGTTATGTAACTGAATCGTTCATGTACATAATTAGGCATTCAAGTGTTGACATTGACATAATCATTCACAGCATGATATGAATGACTCATGAGATGATTCGGCACTTTCAATTGACAATTCAACAATTCAAAGTCAAATGATTTCAAGGTTAATTTATGATGTAAAAAAGCTATGTCTCAAGTGGACGTAATTAAAAAAAATTACATGATTGGAAAGTAATAAAGTTCAATTACTGTACGTATAATATAATTGTTACATTGTATTACATAACTAGACATTATGTGTCCATGAAATAATTTTTTTTTCGTAGTTTAGTTTAATTACACAATATGCAAACACACAATTGTGCATGCTTACACTCCTGGAATCCTATGCTCTGATTTATGATGGGCTGAAAATACGAACGGATTTAAAAATATTCATATTCAAAAGTTGAACATTAAATATGTCAATTTATTACGAGTAATTTTGAACAAAATCTATTCAAAGAAAACTACATGCATTAGGTTGAAAAACAATAAAAAATACTACAAATAGCACTCTAGATTTCCCATCATATTAAATACCTAGGTAGTGAGAAACAATTAACTAGAATTCTCAGATATAATTCATTTCATTGAATTTATTCATTTATTTTTGTACGTGATTGAATTTCGACAGAAAAACATCATAAAATGAAATCGTTACTGACGAGGGAACCATTTCGGCCGCTGCGCTGATACTGAAATACCTTCTACTAACATTTGCATTAATCATTCACATTTTCCTGCCACACGCACATGCATATATTAATTTAAGAAAATAAGATTTTCAAAAAAGGTTGCACAACAAAATAAATTTTTACATAGACGTAGTTCCCGTGTAGATTAAATTTAATGACCATCATAAAATTCAACTTCCGTCTGAAGCTTAAAAATGCATTTAAATCTTAACAGCTTCTTCGTCTTAATTACCATTCATGTTTAGCATCCACTTAATACAATACATATTCGTATATAAATGCAAGGAAAACAAAACCTTGAATTTAGTATTATCAAAGTTGTGATAGGGCGAGGTAGTAATATTTGTTAATTGTGAGTCCAACACTAAATCCACGATGAAAATCTTTGGAATAAAATTCCTTCTACTCCTCGCAACTTTGGCCATGTTTGTGCATGGAGACGGATCGGTAAAATACAGTAACATTGATTGTAAATAGTTCGCATATGATTACTTCGATTGTTAACAACAATTTGACAAAGATAAAATTACAAAGAGATTAGAATACCTTATAGATTTATTCAAATCTCTTTGTAAAATTAATTTGAGGGTGGTAAAGGCGGTCGTTGTTTGGCCAAAGGTGAGGAGTGCATTCCACGCAATTCACCAATTGCTCAACAAATCATTCCGTGCTGTGGAACGTCAAGTTGTCCAACATCAAGTACTTTAGGCAGAAGCACTTGCACTTGATCATGATGGATTTGAATGGAGAAAACATAAACATAGTATCATATTCCAATCTCCTTACTTTAAAATTGTAGTGATTAGTAAAAATTATCTTAATTACACCCATGAACATAGCATAGAAAAGTCAAAATAATGCGTCACTTTTGGTCAACTGAATAAATCGCTTTTATTAAAACCACAACACTCAAATTGCTTTATTGAACATAAAGAAATGCATCTAATTGTTGATTTATTAAAATCACTTTTGACTACTACTCTAATGTTTCACTACTACTCGACAAATATGAACGTTCTAGTGAGAAAATGTTGTCAGAGAACCATTGGCCTACGCAGAACCGCAGGCTGGGGTGACCCTGTCATCCCCACATCTGCACTCATGAAAAAGATTGTTTTGGTAGTAGCAGAGTGACTGGGAAGCAATACAATGGGCTCCTGGTTCACCACTTCCAGTAATGCACCTGTTGCATCCTCTCACGACACATACAGCTCCATCTACAACTGGAGGATTCAAAACTATGTTTTAAAATTTTATACATTGAATTCGGAAGTATTTTTTTTTCAAACCTCCTTTTTTGTTGCAACTCATCACTGGAAGAACGATCGTCGTTAGAGCCAGTGACACAAATAGTAGAATTCTGAGTGATTTGATGGATTGAAATCCTGGCATTGCCATTCTTGTATCTCGATATTCTGCTCCAAAAATTATAATTCGTTAATGCAGTCGGGAAAAGTAAACTTTTTTAAACGGTTGTCGAAAACTAAAGTCAGACGTACAAAATACCGACGATTTTATACTCCTCCAAATTTATTGATTTACGATGGATTGAATGAACACATCGAAGTTTGTCTAAATTAATCAAATAATGATTCAGAGTTGATTCCTGTTTTTCTGACCTGATCTAATGATTCCTGCCCCGAAATTCATGGAACCAAATCTTCTTGCTTTAGGATGTCAATATTGACAATTGTATAATGCTACAGCGAATTTCCTAGTCCGATTAAATTGATCAAACAATGATTCATTTCTATGTCCTGTTTTTCCAACCTTATTTTTGGCATATCCGTGATATCAATATTTCGGTGGCGCCATAATATCAATAGTACAGCTTAAGTACTACAAAGTTGTTGGTTTGGATGTATAAAATGAATGAATATCCAAGTGTGACTCAATTATTGATTTTGACGTTGATTGAGTGACATTTCCTGTTTTTTGATTTGATCTGGGGATTCATCGTCAAGAATTCTTAGAACCAACCTATCCATCTCATAAACATGTTTTTCATGTTCAAGTCGTAGATACACCTGAAGCTGGACGATGCAAAGTTGGAATACATAACTCCGGTGCGGTGTAGGATTCAAAGGTTGAGTTTGTGAGAATGAAACACGCTTCAAACTTGCGTAATAAGAGACACCTTCAAGCAGTGCAGTGGCGTAACTATGTACATATATATAGATTTCAACTAGGAATCCAAGATCATAAAATGGACCTTTTCTTTTCTAAGCCAGATAAATTCAGCAGCCACTATTTCACGCGACGAATTTGTGAGATTATAGATTAGACATAGATTTTTAAAAGTATATTTCTAAGGATTTTTCAAATTTTGTTCAAATTTTCGGGGCCCCATTGACATTTCTAGGGAACGCAGCGCTTTCCCCTTTTTACGCCACTGCCCGTATGGCAAATTCCGGGCAAATTCCGGGATGTTTTATTCCGCCCACAAATTCGGCAGAGTTTTCCGTACGGAAAATTCCGACCGGAATATTCCGGGGAAACATTTGGTCAAAAAATGATCATTTTTTTCAAAAAATTTTTTTCCCAATTTCCCTTTACTATTACACCTACCTATTTGCTTTGGATTGCTAACTTTGTCCCTTCACCGTTACCAGTATTCGAACCCGCGCCCTGCACTAAATTGAAACCGGGCCTCAAGCCTCTACACCAAAGCGCCGCTGTTGGCTAACACGCAGATTTGACTTCACCTTATGTGTGACAACAGTTTGTTTGTTTAGTTAGTTCAGTTGGAATGAGAGGGAGAACATTAGCAGTAATCACCAAATTCCAGATTTTTCGAATATGAATGCAACTAGTCAATTCATACAATTTTTTTTTGACATTTATTCAATCATTATTTAACAAAACGGAATTCTTCCAGTCAGTCTAGTTTTAATCGAAATGAGGCTTTGGTTATACTGATTTCAAATTGGGACGACTCACAGCGCAGCGGTCGATCAAAAATGCAGTGAAATAAACTGTATAATCAGATTTTCAGGAATAATTTTGTTCTTGTCATACAGTTTATAATTTCTGGCATTCATATTGCTCTTGCTGTGGTCACCGTTCAGTTAGTTTAGTAACATCGTTATGTAGAGTGTAGAAAACAATGTTCAACACAGTTTGTGCAGACCTAACTACTGAGTCTACTACATAGTCTGACCCCTATGGTCTGGGGAGGGAGCAAACAGTTAACCACGTTCCGCCCGGAATCCGGCCGGATACTACATAGTCTGACCCATATGGACTAGGGAGGTAGCATACCCGTGCAAAAATACAGAATGGGTGCAGATTGGAAAAATGGCCGCATATATGCTCCAATTAACTCCAACTGTAACCCATAACCCATTCAGATATGATACACGGAATTAATCATATGGGAAATGTTAACACATATATAGATGCAGCGCTTCCAATAAGAAGTATTAGAATTGCAGATAACAATGAAACAATATGAAAATTATCATAACTCCCATTGGTCTAACCACGCGGATTGTTTATAGTCAGATTTATGGCCGTTCCCTATAGGAATCCGTCCCATAGGAACATCTCGTATGGGAAACTATAGTTTCATATAGGAATAATCAAAGGTCTGCGTATTGGAATTCAGACATTTCTCATATTCGCATTCCATTCCATTGTGAAAACATAAAGACCGTTGAAGGATTAATTCCCGCGCTGCTACTTCTTTCCGTTCCAAACTTTTAGTCTGAACTTTTGAACGCGCAGTGCGAACCGAAAAATGCAGTCTACTTGATTAATCCAAGCTCGTCTTTTGTGATTTGTGAATTGTGATCAGTTACTGCAAAATACTATCCATGGATAGTGAGGGAATCGGAATAGCCATGTGCACTTTAGTTTTTGTATCAAATTATTGGACTTAGAATTCAAGTTTTCTAAGCGGTTGTAGTCCGTTGACTTGGACTTAATTTTGTACTTTGTGAATGTGACTGTCTATTTCAAAAAATTATTTGTAATAAAAATTTCCGAATGTACTTGATAAAAAATCTGGACCCTGATGACCAGTTTCATTATTGCTTACTTTGCGCTTTGTAGGCCGGAAAAATGAAATGTTAGTTTCAAAAAATAAGTTCATTCTGTTAGTACTCCGCTTTAATAAAGTTCACTTGTTTGTGAAATGGATTACCTATTAGTTGATTAATCTTTTGAAACTAATATTATTTGCAATTAATTTAGTATTAGAAAGCATCTTATTTCTCCAATTGGAACCCTGCCTGGGAGTAACTGTTATATCTCATATTGGAAACCATTATCGCCGATTGGAATCTCTAATGTAAATTGTCCAACCATTCCAATTGGATCATACTTGCTCCAATTGACTTTTCAATCTGTACTTTTTCCCTATTTCAGATTAAGCTTCCCATATGACGGTTCCAATTGGAACCAATATGTGCGTTTTGCACGGGGAATCTGCATGTTGGGTGAGGAGGAGCCAGGAGCCTTGGAATTTAAAGTTAAATTTATTCAAAACTAATAAATGTCAAGATTTGAGACATTACTCGAATTCAATAAATTGCTTACATGGAAATCTAATGGAATAATTAATAATTAACTAATTGTACTTTATTTTAATTATAGAGTTCAAACATTTATGACTTAAGTTAGTGCCAGCAAACAAATTATTTGGATCCTTGATTTAAAAGTAGTTGAAGTAGGAGTATGGACCGAAAATATACATAATTCCACGTTGTTGTTTCAAAATGACTTCCTTCCGTTTCTACAATTCATTTTCATTCATTTGTCTGGAATAAAATGAGTTGTGCATGTGCGTAATTGATTTTGTTCCATATCCTTAAATATAGATTTTCATTTTGTAATGGTAAAAGTACTGCACTGTGACGTGGAGGTAGTGTACCGGTGCGGTTTAACGGAAATGACGGGATCACCACTCACACTTTTATTTGTTCAATAGTTTATCCACTCTGGAAGAGTAAAAAGAAAACGGGATTGAGCTGTTCTGTTGTCCCATTCCCTTATTATCTTCATTTATTTTTAAACTTCTTCACATGTATTTATTTTTAAACATTGCATATTACATTGGGTTGAATGACCAGTCCCCTTTCTTATATAAAAGGACCAAGTGGTCAACACTCAACGCTTTCTGTTTCAGTAGTCATTCGGAGGATTCACAGATTTAATTTCACAGAGAATGATTCTCTTACAATTTATCCCTCCGTTCCTCATCATTATCTCTATCTACTCATTTTCATCACAGCTGTACCTCATGGTCAACCCGTCACACCTACAGGTAAAAAATATTATTTTTCAAAAAATTAAGTAAAATTATTTTTGTTACAAAAACTTGAATAAAAATGAAAATAAATATTTAAATTTTAATTACAATTGTTGTAATATTTTCAGATGTCGTTACTCCAGAAAAACCCAGCAATTTAGTTAAGGAGTCATCAACAGGAGCCAATATTAGCAGCAGCAGCATACTCTTGGACATCCTGACACCAGGCGTACCATCAGAATTATGATTAAATGTATACGCTCATGCCCATAAACTCCTCTGACTTAATCTTTAACCATTAAAATTGGATTTTCTGAGAATTATATAATCGCTTTGTTGAGTTTGAATCTTTGAATCAAAATAGGAGGTCGGTTGGGGTAAGTTGACTCGTTCTTTGCTCAGACGATCATCTGTTCCTATTCCCATATTTCCCGCGAAGGCACAAACACTCCTCATTCATTTTCCGATTTCGATCGTTCCGTATTAAATTGTTTAATTTCACAGTTAAGTTGTTTCAATCTTTACACCGTGTCCTCTGAAATTACACAAGTCCATCTGGATTCAATTGGAAGGATTCAAAATCAAGGAATAGTCCGTAAGTAGAATTTCAATAAATTAGTAAAGTCACATTCTTGACTTTCACTTTACTACATTTAATATAAATTCACAAATTAAAAAGTTTGTCATTCTCTCATTTGCTCAGTCAGTCTCATGCGTGACAAAAAATTGTATTTTCTTGAGAAGAGTGCAAGTGCATGGGTTGGTTCCTAATTGGTTGACTCACAACAACAAAATTAAAAACCCTTGAAAATTCACAGATACACGGGCTACTAACATAATAGCACAATACAATACGTGGCACTGAAACTCGTGTTTATTTATCCACAGGAAGCTTGTCTCCAATGCGAGTGAATGTTAAAAATATGGAAGGGGAGATTCATCAACCAGATCAAAGTGAAGAAAAAAATATTCAAAAATCTTCGGCGGATAAGACTTGCCAACTAAATAATGGAAGTTTGCAGAATTTGTACCCCGAACAGGAAGAAAAAAGTAAGCTATACCTTTGAAATGTATTTATATGTGAAATGTATTATAGGCAAGAAATATAAAGAATACATTTGGCTAATCTAAAGAAAATTATTAATTAATATAATTAATAATTGTTAAAAAAACAAGGGCAACAACTGGACAACGCAAGCATTCCATTTCTCAAGGCCACCATGATCTTGACTGGAAATTGGGAGCAAATGTTAGAGTGCTCGTGAAACTGAAGAAATTGGATCCTGTCGAACTCAAATCTGTGCAAATGCTTTCACCCGTTGACGGAAAAAGACGGTATTCTTGTCCTTGGTGTCCTAAGACATTTTCTCAACACGAGAGGTGGCAAGTGCACATTAGAACTCACACTGGGGAGAAACCATATTCTTGTCCGTCATGTTCCAATACATTTGCCACTAGATGGCTTTTGAAATCTCACACTCGAGTACACACTGGAGAGAAACCGTACTCCTGTTCAATATGTTCCAGGGCATTCACTCATTCCCAATCACTCAAGTTACACACTCGATTACACACTGGAGAAAAACCCCATAAATGCTCCATCTGCTCCAAACAATTCACTCAGATGTCGGGATTGCAACAACACATTCGAGGCCACACTGGAGAGAAACCTCATACATGCTCCTTGTGCTCGAAACAATTCGCTCACTATTCGAATCTGTTAGAACACTCTCGAACACACACTGGAGAAAAACCTTACGAATGCTCCGTGTGCTCAAAAAAATTCGGGCAACATTCGCACTTGAAATCTCACATTCGAACACATACAAGGGAAAGGCCATTCCCTTGCTCAGTCTGTTCAATGAAATTTTTACGCATGTCTCACCTCAAATCGCACTTCAGAACCCACACTGGAGAAAAACCTCACAAGTGCTCCGTATGTTCAAAGTCATTTGCTAATTCTTCCCAACTAAAGAAACATTTAAGGACCCACACCGGTGAAAAACCTTATACTTGCTCATTGTGTTCCAAATGTTTTTCACATTCTTGTAATTTATACATACACATTAGGACTCACACAAGAGAAAAACCAGATCCCCGCCCATAATGTTGAAAATCCATCTCCGATGTTACTACAATTATTAAACGTTTTACATTATTCTTGACGGTTCAATAATACTTGTGAACATCATTTGATTTAAATGACACAAACTTACATTGAATAAACTTTACTCTTGACTCAATTTGCATTCACGTTTTTCTTCCTCATTACTCCATCATTACGGATATGAAATAATAATTAGTTAATCTTGCCTTATCTTATTTTCACATTTCAAACATTAATTACGACTAACTAAGCTATATGTAAGTAAATAAATTATATGGGTCCCTGATTTCATAGTAGTAAGTTCAAGTAGCAGGAAAGGAATCTGGACTGTAGATATACTATAGGACACATGATTCCAAGTCAATAAATTTCATGTGTGAAAATCCAACGGAATCATTAATAATTAACACAATGCATGTCACGCAGGGTTACGAGCATAGTCTTCTTATTTTGACAATTTATTGGCTTCAATTTGTTAAATACCGCATGTTAATGAGTTGACTCCTTCATGTAATATTCCCGTTCAAACGGGCAAAGTCTCTTTTTATTCTCGCCCACCCTGTACAGACTGCAGCTTGCCTGCATTACTCACGTACTGAACGAACAAACTGTACACTTATTTGATTTGAGAATAAATCCAGTTGTTTAAATAGTTTAAAATCATTTCCTTCCGCTTCTCCAATTCTGTTCATTTGTCTGGAATCTGGAATCCAATGGGTTTAGGTAATTGATTTTGTTCTATCCTTAAATAAGTGTAGATTTTGTATTGATGGGGAAAGTACTGAACTGTATAGTGTGAAGGTTACCGGTCCGGTTTAACGGAAATGACGGGATCATAACTCACACTTTTATTTGTACAATAGTTGATCCACTGTTGTGGAAGAGTAAGAAGAAAACTGGATAGGGCTGATGTCCCTTATTATCCTCATTTATTTTTAAACTTTTTCACCTGCACTTATTTTAAAACATTGCATTGGGTTGAATGACCAGTTCCCTTTCTTCTTATATAAAAGGACCATAACACCATAGGCGTACCATCAGAACCAACCACAAAATTGGAGGTCAGACGAGAATTTGACCCTTCTTACTTCTGCGTCATCACTGCAATTTTCAACCCAGCCTCCTACAAATCCCGCTACACCCTCTACCATAAATTTGCACAACACATTCTCGACTGCGCTTCCTCGTCACAATCGAGTGAATTTTCCCATCCCTGGGTCAAACTGAATTCCAAGTGACCAATTCCGTGAATCCCTTCCACATTCAACTCAAGTCAGAAAAATCTGTCTATTGGGTCAAAGAAGATTTGATCAACATTGCTGTGGGCAAACTCCCTGCCAATGCTAAATGGGTCGCTTGGTTAGACGCAGACATCAAATTCCATGAAAAAGATTGGATTCAACGTTCAATCTCCGCCCTAGAAAAATATCCAGTCGTTCAAATGTTTTTTGCACATTTTTTAAATCCTGAAGAAGAAATTTTACGCACTGATTATTCTTTCGGTTATTCTGTCGTACAGAAAAAACCTGTGCTCAATTTTTTACTGGTCGCTAAGGGGTAGGCAAGATCGTACACTTGTACCAGAAAATGTGCACGTATACATTTTCTTAACCTAACGTATAATTGCATGATTTAACCTAACTATGCAATTTAACCTAACAATGCAATTATCCGTTAGGTTAAGTCCCACGAATCACTAGATGAGCATTTAGAACCATACCTAACCTAACCTAACATAAAATAATTAAATTCGACAAAAAAAAGCAGCAAAAAGTAATACCACCACCAGGGTTCGAACCTAGGAGGTGCGCGTGGGGAAGTGAACGTTCATGCGTTGGCGCTACGGGTGCAAGTATAGTGGTCGGGTCGAATTTGGTATCCTTGTACGTCCCGTCTCCCCATGCTCCACTGCTTGCGACTAAAATCTTGCCTACCCCTTAGCTACTACTAATTTTTTGAATAATCAGACAGGTGACACCACGTGGTACCCTCATCCCGGGTATGGGTGGGCAATGCCCGTCCAAACTTTTAAGGACATAGGTGGGCTCCCTTCCTATGACCTCGTTGGGAGTGGTGATCTCTATTTTGCGTATTCTCTTTTGAATCAGACGAACAATGTTTTACCGACTGATTTGAATTTAAAATCTGAGTATAAATTAAAAATTGTTCAAACAGCAGAAGAGACATATTTAAAATTGAAGGAATTGGCCAAGACGAAAGATGGCGTGGTGGGGTACTCACCCGTGACCTTGAGTCATTATTGGCATGGTTCTAAGAAAGATCGTGGGTATGTAGAGAGAAATAAGATTTTAATTGCTCATAATTTTAATTATTTGACAGATGTGACAAGAGATAGTAGTACTGGGTTGATTGTGTTCAAAAATGGGACGGATTCTCTGCAGAAAGATTTGAATTGTTATTTTGAAAATATGAATGAAGATGGAGAGGAGGGTAGTAAAACTAACACGGAAAATTGTAATTCCTTAAGATACATTTCCTATGTTAATCATACAAAAACTGGTAGTAAAAAAAGTTGTAGAAATTGGCATTTTTACGGACATAGAGATGATGCTAAGAAATTAGCTGAGTCATGTGGTCCAGAAAATTCAGATGATGAACCACATAATTACTATTCTGACGATCTTGGTCATTCCAATTATTATTATTACAGTAATTATATTCAAGAATTTTCTCCCAGTATCACAGATTTGGTCAAAGCGTTAAGATTAGTGAAATCTGATTGATCAATTTTTGTTTTTAATTAGTTGGTAAATTAAATTATATTAATATTATTAAGTAGTACTAGGTATTTATTTAATTATTTTTTTATTGATTTTCGTACACTTGAATATTCGGAATAATAAATGAACATGACGTTAGTAAATTAAGACGAAGGATGCGTTTTTTCCAATTATTTACTAGTTGTTTAGGCGACTTCAGGAATTGAATTCAATTCTACGAACAAATACGTAAAATGTTCACACGTTAACAAAAACCTGTCTTTTCCAGCGATATGGATAATGCACGCATTTTAATTTCTTGGAACTTTTCAACCATATGCAAAAAACTGGTTCATGTGTGTGCGAATGCGACTTGCCATTGCTATTGCTACATGGGACTCCAGTTCTTACTTTACTGCTGTAAATTTTATTTATAAAGAAAGAAGAAACAAAATTGTAATAGTTTCATTTTAGCCCTGAACGACGAAGTTTCAATAACAATTTATTTGTGGTTGTAGAATAAAAGTTATTTTCAAAAATGTTCAGCGTCAAATTAATTACGGTAATGACGCTCTTCTCAATATCAATCGCCTCACCTGTACAAAGCAAAGCCGACGGTTCAACTTTTAACTGGTAATTTTTTCTCAATAAAATACTTTGTCACATTTAACATTTTAACTAAAAAAAATACCTAGTCTAAAATATAAAATGTAAAATTTTCAGCCAAGGAGAAATTAAGAACGGGAAACTAGAATTGGCGTATACTGGAAATGGTGTGTCCAATAATACTACGACTACTGAGAACGTAGCAGAGAACTGTAGAATTCTAACAATTGAGTTTACCGCTGAAGAACATGTGGGTTGGGACTTAATTCAGAAACCCACCATGCCGAAACTAAACTTACTTGTCCTCAGATTCGCGAATCCAAATTGGAGCATAGAGTCAAAATACATAAGAGATTTGGATTGGAAGAGTTTATCTGTATTTAGCCATGAGCCAGAAGATGTCGCTCGACTTCAATACTCTATTTGGGCCTATCTACCCCTACATGGTTCCATTCTTAAGACATATACTGAGATTTTTGAATTCAGCCCTGTGTCAACTACTTTAAAAATCTCTGGGTTAGACCCCAACCCAATCTTCAACAAATTCAAGGATCAAAACATCACAATCAGAACTCTGAACCTCAAAAACAATAAATTAGACAACAATTTTTTTCCAGATGGAATTGTAGAATTGAACATAGAAAACGTACAGATTCAAAATCAGACTCGATTAATTCAAAAATTAGAATCTGTGGAATTCTTATCACTTGACGTGAACTCAATTGATGTAGGGGATATTTTAAGAGTGGCCAAAAATCTAACAAAATGGGATATCTGGAATTCAAATTTGAGATTCAGTGAAGCAGAAGCAGCGACGATTCAAAGTAAATCATTGAAGGTATTGGAGCTCTACGACTGCACACTGGACTCATCATTCACAAAGAAAGCTTGGAGTGCAATGCCTGACTTAGAAGAACTCAGACTTCAATTAAACTCGACCAATACCAGATTTGACATTGGTGACCTTTCACTCAACAAAAATCTAAAGAAACTTGTGATCACAAACACAAAATTGACATTCACAAAACCACATGAAAAATTCATTGGACTGACGGCCTTGAAGTGTCTAGGCTGTGGGTTTGATATGACGTTTGGAGTTGAGCAGAAAAATGCATTTCCAAATTTGAGAAGTGTCACTGGTTTTCCTGATGGATGGAATGAGGCTAAATAAATAGAGGCAAATAAGATACTATAAATTAATATTATTCTAATTAATTTTTAATCTAATATTTTATTAAATGTAATTAATTAATTAAAATAAAGTTTAAAGCGAAGTATATTCGTATATATCTTTCCATTTACTAGTAGTTGAAACAACTCCAGGAATGTCAACGCAATTCTAGGAACACTTACGTTTTATTTTCATACATTAGCAAAAACCTGTATTTTCCACATATGCATAATCCACGCACTCTTCAACCATTACTGTAATATCCGAAAACCGGTTCTCTTGTGTGCAAACGCGACTCCAGTTAGTTCTTACTTTAAACTTTTATATTTAAAGAATGAAGAAACAAAATTATAATCGTTTCATTTTAGTCCTGCAAGAGGAGATTTTTTTGTACTTGTAGAATTCCAGTGAATTTAAAAAATGTTGAGCGTCAAATTAATTGAAGTGGCGTTACTATCACTCAACTCACATAGACTAGCGATAAGCGAAACCGACTGCTAATTTCTCCTCAATAAAACAGAACAGTTTAATTTTTTAACAATAAATAGTCCAAAATATAAAATTTTCAGCCAAGGAGAAACTAAAAATAGGAAATTAGAATTGGCATATATTGATGGAGAGGGTGTTCAATAATATGACTATACTGAGAATGTCGCAGAGAACTTTGAATTTCTTTAGCTGAATTAGTGCACAACTTATTCATGAACACTACGAGTACGACATTGCATTGTATTGGGATTACAGATAATTGTAAATTAGAAGAATGAAATTATTGAAATATTATTTTAATAAATGCATGAGCTCAAATGGAAAGGAAGCGAATTGTAATTCCTTAGATACATTTAAAGTAAAAAAAAAATTGTATAGAAATTGGTACGGGTGTGGAGATGATGAAAAATTATCTTTGTGAGTCATGTCATGTGATCCAGAAAATTCAGTTGATGAAGTTGAATACAATTTAAATTCCAGTTCACATCATTACTATTCTCGTGGCTATTGAGCATAGCAATTATTATTATTACAGTAATTTTATTGAACAATCTTTGCCCAGTGCAGTGCAGTGGACAGATTTGGTGAAATCTACCTGATCAGTTTTTGATTTTAAATAGTCGGTTGGGTAAATTAAATTATATGATTATTAAATAATACTAGATATTTTATTATTTAATTACTTATTTATTGATTTTAATGTAATTGGAGTTTGGGAATAACAAGTGAACATGGCGTTAGTGTAATAAAACGAAGGACATTTTTTTTCTTCATAAACTAGTAGTTCAAGCTTCAAGTAACTCCAGGAATTGTAATTCAATCCCAGGAAATCTTAGGTTTATTTTTATACGCGAGCAGATACCTGTCTTTTCCACCTATTTGTAATGCACGCATTATAATTTCTTGGAACTCTTCAACCGTATGGAAAAAACTGGTTATTTTGTGTCCACGCGCGACTTGTTACACAGGAGTTATTACTTGAACTTTTATTAATAAAGAAAAAAGAATCAAAATTGCAATAGTTTCATTTTAGATCTGAACGACGAAGTTTCAAAAACAATTTATTTGTGGTTGCAGAATAAAAGTGAATTTCAAAAATGTTCAGTGTCAAATTAATTACAGTGACTCTAGTTTTTTCAATCGTCTCACCTGTACTAAGCAAAACCGACGGATCAACTTTTGATTGGTAATTTTTCCTCAATAAAATACGTCGTCACGCTTAATTAAATTTTAACAAATATGAAGTAAA
>JAQIXO010000528.1:0-18818 GCA_034700305.1 Protaphorura armata
TATTGGCCGACAGAATTCGGTATAGGTAATTAAATTCATCAGTAAATTTAAGAAAATTCTGGCAGTGTTCATTAGCAGTTCTTAACATGTGGACTTTTATATTTATTAGTATAAATATCAAGACAGACGGAGATGGACAAAACTGACGATAAAATGGACCTCACTATCAATACTTCCCGAGAGCGAAAATCTACGAACACAGATTTTTGGTCAGGGGGTGTTCTCCGGCGAAGAAAACGCTTGAAAAGAAATTTATTTGAGACTGTTGTCAATAAATTTTCATTTGTAGAGAGACCATACAAATGTGACAAGTGTAGCTCTAAGTTTACATGTATCCATAATTTGTATGCTCATTACCGAAGGGTTCACACGAGGAGGGACCTTCCAAATTATCCAAAGACTCACACAGGAGAGATTGATGGTACAACGCAATGCGGGGCAGATTCTTATAGTTGGTTGAAACATGGTTGGATTTGTGAATCAAGAATGGAGAATAAGAATTCTCAGAAGATTCAGGGATTGACCTCGACAGATGTTGGAAATTTAAGTCCAAATGCTAATGAGCATAATGACATTGACATTGACATTGACGGGAATTTTGTACAAGTTGAGTCTGACTCTGTTTTAAATGAGAATGGGGAAGGAGCTTGTGCTAAAATTAAAAACTCTGCCAATATTACCTCCATTAGTATCTGTAGCAGTGCTAATGACACCCAGGAACCATGTTGTTCCAAAAGTCTGGTAAAAAGTCCTGACATTTTTGTAAGAGCCCAAAATAATAACAGACTTACAAATGCAACACGTGATGAATCAAATACTTCCGACCCAGGTTCGGAAAAAGTGTCAAATACTGAGAATGATTTGAAGAAATCAGGTGAGGCTGAAAAACTACAAATGACGCCAATGACAGTACTACCGACCGGCCACGACAGAATTTTGAGACCCAGAAAAACTGCACAAATGCAAATGTGTAAAACCACCATTCAAAATAATAAAAAGGATTCCAGAAAATGTAGGGACGAAGTGGAGCGTGCTCAACAGTGGGCAAGTTTCCTCAAAGTCTTCCGTGCCAAAATTGGCAATAATTAAAGTCAAGTATAGTCAGGAATTTTTTTGTAATTTTTGACCGGCTTATCATATTCTTGAGTGCATTTTGTCATGTAGTTTTAGTTTGTATGGATTCTGGAGTTCAATTCCTGTATGAAATTTTTTTATGGTTATAAATATTTCATTAAAATATAAATTATTGGGAAGCATAATGAATGGACGTTCGCCAGACCTGGGTGATATTAACCCTGAAAATTGAAACTCGAAATATGTCTGTGAATTATCTATGTTCAAATAATCTACATATATGCACAATACCTAATAAATAATATAAATCAATTTGAATCGTTTATTAAATTCGCGTTCCGTTGTAAATCATTATCGTAGTAACCAACAAATACATAACACTCAATTTTTCATAATTTTTGCGTTGAATAATTCGAGAAAACTTGTCCATTGTTGAGCACGCCGTTTGACTAAAACCGCTGGGGATGGATTTTAAAGACGAAAGAGCATTGGATGATGACGGTTGAACTTGTTTCGATTTAAATGATTTATTTTCTCCAGAATCAGGACTAGTTACTTCAACGTCTAGAGTACAGATTTCTTCAACATCAGTATTATTCGGTTTTAAATTATTATCGCCGTCACTCTTTACGTCTTTGTCGCTGTCTTGGGTGAGACTCTTTCCGATGAGATCTAACAATGGAACATTATGAACTGTAAGTTTCAGAAAAATCTGAAACTCGGTGGATTGGTCAATTGAAATATGCTGATTCCGAAAATCACAATAACTCGGGCCACATTTTCGGTTCTGACCCGCGGGACGAGGGGAAAGCGAAAAGCGCCATGCTCTGTAATGTATTGGAAGAGCGGAGAGCGAGCCAGCCAGCCGGCTGAAGCGCCATGCTGTCTAATGTGTTGGAAAAGCGGAGCGAGCGACCGAGACGGCTGGCTGACTCTCTCCGTTCTTCCAGTACATTATACAGCATGGCGCTTTTCGCTTTCCCCTCGTCGCGCGGGTCAGAACCGAAAATGTGGCCCGACTTATTGTGATTTTCGGAATCAACATATTTCAATTGACCAATCCACCGAGTTTCAGATTTTTCTGAAACTTACAGTTCATAATGTTTCATTGTGAGTGTTCTTTTTTAAATTTCCTGAATTTTGTTCAGCGAGTTCAGCTGAAATTCGTAAGATGGCGTGCTTCCGTCAGTCAGCCAGCCTGAACAGTGTTGTCATTTCTTGAGCGCGGGTTGCTTTAGCTTTGAGAAGCAGCGGAGTGAATGGATGCGATGAAATTCGCGCGCGGATGAAATTATAGCTGGAAAGGAATATTTCGATATGGCTTGGGAACCATGTGGGAAATTGTTGCTTTTGTGTCTCCCGCTAAATTTACAAAAGCCCATTCCATGCTCGTTCACCCCAAACTAACATCGATTATAGTCATGTATAATTAATTGTTTATCTCAAGAACCACTTTCCCGATTTTGATGAGTTATGACTTTTTGGAAACGTGGTAAACAACCGGATCTCGTGTATTCGCAGAGCCTTTAAAGCCTTATTTTTTATATTGTTTGAATAGCTATTGAAGTTTTTAAACATTTCTGGATCACCCGTACGAGTTATCCCTCCGACGCACAAAAATTAAATATTTTGGTAATTTTTTTACTTGGCAAAACTTTGGTACCACCCTATAAGCGGAAGCAAAGTTCTCTGCCTCAAAATTTATAACACCGGCCGTTCCGACGGATTTGATTCTTTTGTGCAAAGTTTAATGAATATTTCAATTTTTTTTTGAAGTTTTTGACTTTATTTGAATTTTTATTTGAATTTTATAATTTAATTTTCGTGAATTTTGTTGATTTTATTCGAATTTCTTGATTCTTGTATGTATAATCTTTTTATTATTTTACTTTTCATTGATTTTTTTTTGTATTTTCAGAATTTTACGACTTTGTAGACTTTTATATTTCTTTCGAACTTTTCGAGTAACTTAAGTATCACACCGTCTGATTGATTTTGGAATGGCCAAGATCGTTCGTATCCTCCCAGTACTTTTGTACTATTTTGGGTTCTATGTACGTACAAGAAAGATGCGTTGTCTCATTACGTGATCTTTTTTTACGATGTTCTGCTCTTTTGTTGCTAGTTTGTTTATAGTTACAACAATTCGATGACGATAGAACAATGTTAAGTGTTCCAAAACCAATCCAACGTTTTCGCTGCAAAAGCATTTGCCATTTAGTAATTATATTAATATTCTCCGTTTCAGCGGGAATATTAGAGTTCTCTATTTTTACTTTTGTAAGCATTGGCGTTACTATAGATTTCAATTTACTGATCAAGCTGATTTATTTTATTAACAGTATATCCACTCTACGACTCTACACGTTTAACATATATTGGATATCGGGTAGATTAGAAAGTATGACTCAAGGTCCAGGTTCACTATTTCAATAGGCAAATAGTAAATCAATTTGTAAGAACCACGAAGTCTATCTCTGCCGTTGGAAAATATTCAGTCGAAGAACATACATTGGGACATGGCGTTTTACTCAGAGTAACGTAATCGTAGCGCGTGTCAAATCTACACGAATGACTTATGGATTGCACAGGCACGCCACTCTCACTGGACTTTGATTGTTATTTACTCTGTTATGCTCTCTCTTGTTGCTAGTATGTTTATAGTGTACCCCATTTCGACGACCATATAAGGAACAATTTTAAGTCTTCTAAAATTAGTCCAACATTTCGCTCTTCACATCAATCCAACAAAATGCTGAGATTAATAATTGTACCGACTATATTGTTCTGTGTTCTGATTGTCCTACCAATTTTAATTTACGCGAACGATAACCCATCACAAATCACAATCAACAGTTTATGGAAATGGGTTCACGAATTTTCGGATTGCTACACAATTGTTTATAGTGTTAAAAACTTAAACAAAATACATCATGACACTTTTCAGTCATTGCAAGACCCAATTATCATTCAAGATATCAATATCAATAACACAGTTATACCAATTCTATTTAAAATGAAGTGTGTAACTCGGTTCAACTTGCTTCCCGGAGAAGATGACGAGTTTCGTGACAAGGACCTCGGTACTATTCCGGAAGATCCGGAATATCCAAATCGCTATATTTTAAGTCGAAGCTTAAACTTTCCTATATGTGGTCTACATGAACGTTACGTAAATCGGTGTGATAACATCCGCACGTACATCATATTCTTCGCTAGCAATGTGGGAACTTGGTCAGATGAGTTCAGGCGAAGAAAAGGTTCAAGTCCAATTTCTAATCAATGGGCATTGTACATCCAACACCTACAAATAGACAAAACCGACTCATTCAATTACCATGCAAAATTGAATGAAGTGTCTTTAATTACTCATGAGTGTAGCTACGTGGTTTCCACATTAGCTCATGTGCACGGGTGTTTGGAGTCCAAGTTAGGGACTGGACATTGTCGACAACTTATGAAAGAAAAAGCTAACGTAGTGACGAACCACGGGAAACGGTATTTTCATGCAAATTGGGATTATCAGGTTGAGCAGGCACAAACTTGTAAAAAAATGAATTCAACACAATTCAAATCTAATTTGGCTGATATTAATGCAAGAGACAGGATTCTATTGTCCAATCCATTTGATCCACCAATCTTTACCTCATTCTTTGAAATTGCATTCTACTTAGCCATGGAGCAGATTGAATATTTAGGAACAAGGGAAAACTACATGACAGTATGGATGATAGAATACAATACCAAAGTCAATAATGAAGAAACTCCAACCCACTTGGTTCTAACCAAACAGTATCATTTCAATTTTGCCACATGCGTTGGACTTCAGAGACACATCGACTTCACATTTTACATGGAACCATTCACAAGTGCATGTTGGACAATGATAGTCTTATTCTCCGTCCTCATAGCAATCGTGATTACAATTGTTTACAAACTAACCACCTCATACAATCTAGTTCCGAGGCCGAACGACAACACGCAAGTTAAGTACGCAAGACTATATACTGTATTCATTCGAACACTCACAGCCTCCTTGTCTACTTTGGTACAAATTGGAACAAATTCAAATGTTGAAACACTTGCTCCACATAACAATCATTTTTTAAATATTGTCAAGTCTGTTCTTGCACTATGGGCACTTGTGACTATCGTGCTCACCAATGCATATCTTGGCATTCTAAGGTCAACATCTCTACTCCCTCAATCTGGACAACTGGCGGAGTTTAACGAGACGGACGGATTTATAATATATGGCAGCCGTCAATTCATGAACAAGTTACAGGACGAAATCATTTTTAAAAGAGAAACAAATATTAAAGTCACTTGGAACCCTTACGGTTGCATTTGCATCAATCATTACGGGACAGAGAGACAAGCGTTCCTGCTCACTCCAAAAAATTATCCAGCTCCGTGTCCGTGTCCTGTGAACACTGAAACCATAAGTATCAAAGCCGGATATTATATGAATTGGTATCATACGCAAACAAAGATGCCGAATGAAATACATCCATATGGCTCAGACGGTCTACGAAACACACTCTTTGGTGGTGCTCTTGAATATGAATCTGAATATGGCCCAAAGTTCTACCTAGACATGTTCATCCAAAAAACATCTACTTGTACAATGAATGGATACATCGGAACAAAGTCAGAGTTGAATACTTTTCTGTCATATGCGGATGTTCTTCAAATTGAAAGTAAAACAAACTTTATGACGCTTAAAGTAGGGAGTCAAAAGATATTTTCAGACTCTGTGGGATACAGTTTTCAAAATTGGGGAGCAAATATTCTCTATAACAGAGTCCAGCTCTTAATACAGTCAGGGATTCTCAACTTATGGGAAGTGTGGTATGAAATCATGAAGGAGAAGGATGCACGAAAGGAATTAGGGTTTCGGCTTGGCACTACTACAAATTCAGCCCAAATCACAATAACCGACACGCCCGAACCCCTATCCATAGACTCAAATCTAATAACAACATTCATTATTCTTTTCATAGGATTAGCTTTTTGTTTGGTCATTTTTGTTGTAGAAATTAGCCCGATCATAATGGGTTTGATAAAACTTGCAGTCGTCTCAATTTACATTGCACCTTCTGTACGTCTTAGATGTAAATTGGCGTATCATGCGGTTAGAGCAGGGAGCATATTCAGATTGCAAGACCTGTGCAGAAATAAATGTAAACGCCCAACTCGTTAGCCTTGTAAAATGTTGTGTCGGAAACTGTTTTCGCTTTATAATTTGCATTGATGTGTTATTAAAAATAAAGTTTACAGTTTATTACAACTACATGTGTCTTAGTTATTTTTAATACTAATAAATTGCAAAGCAAGTAAAAAGTGAAAGACCTGAGATTACACCACTGACCGTCGAAAGAAAAGGGTGCAACACTAAAATATGACAATCACACACCGTCAATTTGAGAAACTTGACAACTTAACATTCACCGTGTACAGAATTCACTGTGTATTAGAGAAACATAACACACAACCACTCACCGTCGAAAGATGCGTGTATTTAAAAGAAACATACCAGACTACCTCCTCAAAAGAAATGATGAGTAGTAGGAGAACCATCACCATCACTCACCGTCGAAAGTAACGAATTTGGGAATCATGACACACAATCACCGAATCACCACCGTCGAAAGAGATGAATAGGTAAATAGATACATAACACGCAACCACTGAGCATCCAAAGGATTATGTAGGTGAATAGAAATATGACACAAACTACTCACCGTCGAATGCACTGCGTATTTGTTGGAGAAAACAAACATACAGCTACTTTCGGTCGAAAGAAGTGTGCTGGTCGAAGAAAATTAGACGAAGTAGTAAGAGTAGATGTGTTGTCGTTTTTCTGGAGCAGTAGATATTTATGGGTGAAGCAAATCAGTCCGCTGCCCAGTCATACCTGAAATTCAAATACGCATGTTTTCATTATTCACACCCTTCAATTAAAATATATATTAATTCCGATAAGAAACATCTAACTAATATACATACCTGAGCCAAAAACTTGCACAGCACACGTAGGCAAATGTTATGATATTACACTACCGTAAAATGGATGTACAAGATTGTTCATATTTTAAAACTCAGTTTATTTTGTACCAAAATAATATTTTTAGCCTCTCAAGGATTGTTTTTTTACATAGGCCAGTTCTTATATCATATTCTATACTGCTTCTGCTGTAGGTACATTACAATTACAATGATTCTGCAGTTACAGTTATATGATTAATTGTGGCTTTGATGAATAAAATTTAACTAATACATAGTGTACTAAATGTAAAAATAAATGAAGGCTAACCAGTTTATCTTTTCATGCATGAAGGACTCTCTTCTACACAAATATTAAGAACCGCATACAAAATTATTTATAAGTATATAATCAGTGTACATTGAATGTGACTAAGAATGTGGTTATGCTTGATAGCAATGTGAGTTGAGTATTTGACTTGCACGGTCCGTGGTGTGAAAAAATTTAATTTAATATTTATAATAAATTTAAAATCACAACCGTATGGTCGGTGGTCCCGTCCGTGTGTTGCAATTAAAATAATCTTGGAGTTTTTGGAACATATAGAAGAATAATTTAAAATATTAGTTGTAAATATTGAGTTCATTTTCTTTCTTTCATTTTCACATTTTCTTTATACAACAAATGTGTAGTGCTTGGACATAAAAGTTCATAAAAATATGACGACCACTTCTGCGGACCTGGGAATAAATCCAACTCACCCAGTCCCACTACAAGAATTTGATTTTTACGTTAAATCTTCAAAAGAAAATGGTACACTTGAAACTCAGTTTGACAGTTTGAGTCCAACTAACCAAAGATTGAATACTTGGGAAATTGCAAAAATTCCAGGGAATTTAGAAAAACATCGTTATCACATCCAGATATTTTATTGACTTACGATCATACTAGAGTTATTTTGGATGAACTACCAGATGATAAAAATTCATACTTCTTTCCTGCAAATTGGGTGGATGGATTTAATCATCCTAAACGTTACATTGTCACGCAATATCCAACGGCTGAGACTACGAAGGATTTCTATAGAATGATTTGGCAATATGAAGTTCAACAAATTGTTAATTTGGCTAGTCCAAGAGATATGGAGTCGGTAAATAATTTTGTATTTACGAGTATTTATAGCTTGGATATTGACGGAGAAAAGCTAAATATTTTCGTGTCTTCTTATTCGTAAAGGCTTTAAATATTATCCAGAAGAGACAAATCAGTTTGGTGAAATTAAAGTTGAATTTGTCAACATGGAAATTTCTCCGGACGTTATTACTCGAAGTTATAAGTTGCGAAAGGTGATTAATTTTTTTGCCATTCTGTTAGATTACGAGCTGTTTTTCACTAAATTGTGCAGCTTTGTGAATCAGAATTCCTAGTCTTTTGCTCGTGATGTACAAATTAGAGCTTTCGAGTATTGCAGCATATCAGTTCTGTGTAAAACCCTAAAATATTAATTAATTACACAGGGTGATGTGACCCGTGAGCTATGCCATTTTCACTTCCAATCATGGCCAGAAACACCAGAGATTAATCAAATTCTGAACTTGATAAATAAGTATCGGTCAAATGAACTACACAAATTAGAGAAACCATTGGTTGTCCATTGCATGGCTGGAGTTGGAAGAAATGGAACATTCATTTTGACGGACTCAATGTATGACATGACAACTCAAGCAGAATATTTGGACTTTTTGGCTCATCTTTGGAAAATACGAAACCAGAGAATTAGTATGATTGAAAAACCAAAACAATACATCTATGCGCACGAGGCTATCGCGACTCATTAAAGGATTAGAAGTGGTTTAAAATACAAAGCTAACTAAACTAAATATACACACTAGTTAAGGACTGTTGAATCGACACAGTAGATAATGAAAATCAAATGCATTAAAAACCTCAGCCCACTCGTCAAGGATCCTGCTTGACGTGTATTACCTGTTCTGAAATTTTTTGTGATGTTTCCCAATAATGTCGTGAGGGTCGCCTGGTGGTTAAACTGACCCAACCCGAAGGACTTCACTCAAGAAATAACATTTTTCTGAAGTCATCTCGCGAAAGTGCATGTACCCGACACACAACAGGGTTGATGATCTCAAGCTTTGAACGGTACACTCAAAATCTAATACGTTGGGGCCAAGAAATAATTTAAATAAAAATTAAGGTGTACAAAGTGAAGAGTATTTGAGTCAAAAGTTCTATACTCAGTTCGTTAGTGTACACGGCAAATAAACATGGAGAGAGAATACCGACCTGACAGGGAATTTCTTACTCATCACGTGATTCCAACCATTCATGATCAATTCCATACAAATATAATTTGGAAAGTAGTATTTCTTCTACAACTTTACTTGCACTTTGAGCATTGAGCATTTTTGCATTTGTGAGGAAAACTGACTTTACCTACTAATTATGTAGGCAAAAGTCAGTCTAGACATTAGTATCTCAGGAGCGAGACGTGGAGCTCCTCAATAACTTCACTGCTTGGCCTGATTTACTATGTCTACCTCATAAAGTAATCGTTGTTATTGACAAAAATTTTATCTTCGTCTGGAAGATTGGTCATCACAGTCTCCTAGACTTAGGAATGGAATGTTTACCTGTACATTTGTACATTGGTATAAACGGTAGCATTCCAGAATAGATAAAAGTTCAATGTCAATTTTTGACCGTTATAGCTTGTATATTCTCTAAATATAATATTTATCACTTAAGACTGACAATGGAACATTATGAACTGTAAGTTTCAGAAAAATCTGAAACTCGGTGGATTGGTCAATTGAAATATGCTGATTCCGAAAATCACAATAACTCGGGCCACATTTTCGGTTCTGACCCGCGGGACGAGGGGAAAGCGAAAAGCGCCATGCTCTGTAATGTATTGGAAGAGCGGAGAGCGAGCCAGCCAGCCGGCTGAAGCGCCATGCTGTCTAATGTGTTGGAAAAGCGGAGCGAGCGACCGAGCGAGCGAGACGGCTGGCTGACTCTCTCCGTTCTTCCAATACATTATACAGCATGGCGCTTTTCGCTTTCCCCTCGTCGCGCGGGTCAGAACCGAAAATGTGGCCCGAGTTATTGTGATTTTCGGAATCAACATATTACAATTGACCAATCCACCGAGTTTCAGATTTTTCTGAAACTTACAGTTCATAATGTTCCATTGTAAGTCGTCCCGCTTGGAGAAAGATTCTTGACAAGTACTACATACACAGGGGTCACATTGATCACTACAAGGAATGTTTGATTTTGTACATATTCGCTTGCGTTTTGCTGAAATGCTTGGGCATGAAAATCGATGTGAGCGAAATGCAGAGGTGCACTGTTTCTCCCCAGTGTGTAGTTTTATGTACATTCGAAGACTTCTCGACTCACTAAATCCCTTTTCACAAATTTTGCACTTGAATTGTTTCTCTGCTTCGTGCACTATCAAATGTGTTTTTAAATGTGAATCACAACTAAATTGTTTTTTACACCGAGGACAGTTGTATTCAACTTTCTGTGTTTTCCTGTCATTTGTTTTAGTCAAACCAATTCTAGGAATCACCCCACGGTGGAACTCCCATTTGTGTAAATTCAACCAGTACCTTTCGATATACCCACGTCCACAAATCTCACACTTAAAGGGTTTCTCTCTGGTGTAAGTAAATGAATGTCTCACTAAAGTGTCTCTCCTTCGAAATCCACGTTTACATACACGGCAAAGGTGCGGTTTCTCCCCAGTGTGAGTTTTCAAATGTCTTTGCATTTGATATGCGCATGAGATTTCTTTCGAGCACACATTACACTGACGGGATTTGCTTTTCATTTTATTTTGAAGCCAATTTTTTGTCACATTTGAAGTTTGTTTACTTTTTCGTATTGAAATTTTATTTTTCTCACCGGTGCATGAAATTTTCTCGTGTAATTTCAACTTATTCCTCTCGTTAAACTCATTGTCACATTTGTCACTCTCAGAATCATTAGCTTTCTTCACAATCTGTGATCGAACTTTCACATTTCTGGTTTATCTTTTTCAAAGTTGAACGTCTTTGAGGATTATTGGTGGAATCTTGTCCGTGGCCACGAGATGAATGTCTAGTCAAATCGGATTTCTGACTAAATCGTTTTTCGCACATAGTGCATTTGTATGGCTGTTGCTTAGTGTGAAATCTCAAATGAACTTTCAATTGACTCGGGAATGGAAAACTTTTTGAACAGAACTGATATTTTTGCGATTTTCTTGACCTCGTACTAATCCTGTCAGTGGATCCCATTTTCTCATCAGATGGGCCGTCAGATATCTTCAAAGGAAAACCATAGACAAATTAAGTCAGACACTCAGGCTTAAAAATATTATTTGATAAAAATAATTTTTAATAAGTACTTCGTTTTCAAATCGAAATGTCTCCAAAATCAAAAATGTTAAAATATGTAAACTCGCACACACAGATGTGAATTTAATTCAGTTCAATTTAACTGGAATTTTGTTGTATTTTATTTTTAACAATTGCGAAGTCATCTGGTAAATTGAATCCTAGAACACGTTGTCCCTTGAAATGAATAAAAACAGCGTCCTCCGAGTTCAGAGTTAATCTCCGAAGGAGCGAGTGGTTTATTATTATTGAACCATGTACGTTCATATGTACGTAATGTGAAATGTGAATCATCAGAATGCCTGTCCTTCAAAATGAACCGTTAAAAAGGTTACATACAATAAACTGTGTGACAGAGCGACGAGACTCTCATGCACATGTTATCGCACATGGCAGTCCAGAGTTCACGAGAATTCAACAGAAGCATGGAAACATTAATTGACATTAATCGAAAATGTTAGTTTCATAATTATGCACATGGAATTTTATTTTTGAAATGGAATATTTGTACTGTTACAGAGTCCTGCTTATAATTATGTACAAAATGCGAATGATCAATATTTTTTTCTTTTGATTCTCCATGTATCATGCATTGTGTCATGTGTGCACTTTTATTATACTTGGTGTGCTCAACGCATACCATGGCATGGAGATGTTATAAAGAAATCCATTTCCATTTCACATTTAGTTGAGTGGACTGAATGAATGTTGTCATCTGTATTGCATCTTCACATGTAATGCAGTAGTAGCAGAAGTGGAAGATGAATTCCAAGAATCACGGAAATGGTACTCCGCTCTTATTTTGCCTTCTTATTCCATTATCTTTTTTTCGTTTCCTTGAGGGATCTCAAAACATTGTGTTGTGATGTGAGTAGTTTAACCACTGCACTGTACAGAAATAAAAACTTGTAGTACAACAGTAACGGCTTGTACAGTACAGGGCAACCCAGAAATCCCACTGCACTGCACTGGAGCAATTATTTTTTATATGTTTAGGCCTGCATCCTGCATGCATTAAACCTCATGTTGGAGTTGAATATTATGTCAAAGAATTAATTTATTCCAGAGCAACTTGGTTGGACCCTCTACTATGTACAAACATTATCACTTGTACATACTGTAATTATCAATTGTCCTCACTCCGCAGATGAATAATTTTATTTCATACCAGTCGAAACTACGCAGTAACGGGATAGAAATGCAGACCAGACCTCTCAAATTCAGATTCTCTCAAAATTAATGTAATAAATAACGACATACATCATCTTCAATTGCCAACACGGAATTTGGAAAAAAAAATCTAAAAATTGTTCTGCTGAATATGATTGGTGCCATGCTGACGAAACGGCTACGCTACACAAAGGCTTATACACAACAAATCATCCTATCACCAGAAAATATTATAATTTAAAAGCTCAAGAAAAAGTTCAAGTGCAAGAAAAAAAAATTGAACCTGAAAATGCATTCTCATATTCATACTAGAAGAACTTCTGAGAGACCTTACAAATGTGGGAAGTGTAACTCTACATTTACATACATCACGAATTTGAATGCTCATCACCGTAGGGCTCACACGAGGAGTCATCAGTCTTCTCGTAGGACTCACACTCACACTGGAGAAAATAGTAATTCTGGGATTATTCACACAGGAGAGAGTGGTAGTTCTGTTACAATTACAACCCGACAGAACTCTGAAACTGGAAATGCTGTAGAAGTAACTAATCCTACACCTACAATCGAATGCAGGACTACAGCACACAAATAACAAAACAAACAAAAAAAAAAAAAAAACAATTTGTAAGCATTGCACCACAGGATTTCCTCAAGCAACTCCTACGACTATGGCACTTCATTCAAAAATTCACACAGGGCGAAATCGGTGGCTGTGCAATCAAGCAATTTGTCAGGGATCATTTCCAACGCAAGGTTCATTAACAGGTCATCATCTACGGCGCCATGAATTTGACCGATTTCTATGTGATGAGTGTAAGCAACGACTTAAAACTGGGAAGAGTCTTCAAACACATTTACCAATTCACATGGCGTCAGCAGGAGAACAATCCGATTATATATATAAGAAAATATTTAATCAGAAGCAAGGGAGTCCAATCGCTCAAACAAGTCCGCACGTTGAGGAAACACCATATTGTTGTGGTTTCTGCCCTCAAAGATTTGCAGATTCATATAATTGGATGATGCATGGTAGGTTTTGTAAATTAAAAGGGACAAAAGATAAGGATATGATTGACAGCTTGACCTCCACAGATGTAAAAAATCCAAGTGACATTAATAGGCAAGCGGTAGTTACTGTTGCCAGAATTGTGGGTGAATCGGATTTAAATGAGGAAGAAGCAGATTGTAATCCTGGCAGACCAGTCAATAATCCCTGTGAAACATCTAACGCCAATGACAACCAAGAACCATGTTGTTCCAAAAGCTTAGTAAAAATTCATGAGGTTTGTGTAAGCGCTCAAAGCGTTTGTGTAAATAATAACTCAATTCCAAATACAATCCGTGGGGAATCAAGTACGTCCGACGCGGATACTGAAGAACTGCCAAATAATAGAAATTGTGATGGAAAATCAAGTGAGCCTGAAAAACCAAAAATGTCGGCAAAATCAGCAGCCACTTCAGTCAGAATTTTGAGACCCAGAACACCTGCACAAATCTGTAAAACTAATGTTGAAAATAATAAAAAGAAATCCCGGAAATGTAGAGACGAAGAAGATCGTGCCCAACAGTGGGCAACTTTTCTCAGTGTTTTCTCTGCCAAAATTGGAAATAATTAATGTAATTCTGGTGCATATTTGAGAGATGACCTTTTTTGTTCCTAAACAATTTTCAACCGAAAAGGATTCGTTGGCTGATATTGTAATGGAAGTTATGGTGCTAGTAGAAAGTGACATTGGATTTACAGATTAAGCCAGTTATGTTTTTGTTAACAGTAAACTTTAAACAACATATTATAAGTGAAGAAGAATTCAATTAATGGAATTTAATATCAGGTGATTGAAAATGATTTATATGTACCTACTTTTGTATCTTGTATGTATTATGTGTATGTGGAAACAGATAGGAATCATCCGAGATCTTTTGAGGAAAAAATCCATCCCATTCTCTTTTGTCAATTCACATGAATGAATGCGAATGGCAGGGGTCGTCTACAAGCTTGTCAACACTTTTTCCTTTCCAAGATTCCTAAGAATTGTGCATGTGTAACTTACATGTCATAATGTCAATGTCATAATATGCAGTTGCCGTGCTGTGCTGTATGTATAGACTATAGAGCACAGAATTCATAGTGTTGTCCCAAATTCCGCAAGACTCGAACTCGACTACTACAATTTCATTTATTCATTTGGACCTCTCTATACGATAAGATTAGTCTCGTCGGTCGCACTTCACACAGCACAACTGCACAACAGTTAGATATAAATATTTCCTTAGGGTTTATTTTGGAGGGACAATCTAGCTGATGACTCACATTTCATATACACATACATATACACACACGGCCGTATAATAATAAACCACTCGTACTCGTTCATTCATAAGATTGACTCAGACTTCTGACAATCAGACAGACTTGTTTTCATTTATTCCAAGAGGGACAATTTTACAAGCGTCTACCTACTTAAATAAATAAATACGGCTTGTACAGTTGATAGAAATTCTGATTAAATTGATAGTTTGGAAGGCATTAAATTCAAATTCGTGCATTTCGCAATAACTCACCCCATTATACAGGTAATATCGAGGTATTCAATCAAACCTGTTTTACATTTTAATGCAACCAACAAAATCGTGCATTATTAATTCTAACAATTTTGTATGTTATTTTATTAAGTTAATTTGTTAAGTTATTTTTTATGTACATTTTTTAAAAATTACAGAATAATCACCCCCACCGCACCGCCCGGAACCCTGACCGTCATCAAGGCTATATGAGAGAATACAATGTGACGTGTTAACTGCAAAGTCAGCCAACAGGGTTAGTTTTTATTTTAATTGTCGTAGCGTAGGGAAGGAGCTAATTACAATGATCACTAAATAATTGAAATTGTTTGAATTAAGAGTAAATGTCTGATTTCATTTTTCTTTGGTTTTTCCTAGAAGATATCTGAAGTAAAGAAAATTGAACCCACACCCATCCCCATCGCTTCGAGAGAACCACAAAAATGTCAATTCTGTTCCAAAAGTTTTCCCTTCCCAAGTCTATTGGAAATTCATTTGAGGGTTCACACTAAAGAAAAGTCATAGGAATGCACCATCTGCAAAAAAAAATTTAGTCAGAAGAGTCACATGTCCGCGGACAACATTCCGACAATTCCCAAACACGCACAACTTTCAAAAAGAACAAAATTGGAAATGTGAAAGTTAGAGCACAGAAGAAAGTTAATATTTGTGAGAGTGACAAGAAGTCCCAAAAACCACTCGTACATTTGAAGCCTTTCAAATGTGACAAATGTGGCAGTGAGTTCGTGGAGAAGAATAAACTGGGATTACACATGCAATTGCGTCATACAGTACTGGTGAGAAGGCTAAAATTTCAGTGAGAAAAACTAAACTGAAATCAAATATGACAAAAAATATAATTCAAAGTCAAATCAAAATTAAAATCCATCAGTGTAATGTGTGTTGGAGAAAATTCAATGGACCAAGTAAACTGCAAATACATTTAAGAACTCACACCGGGGAAAAACCACACATTTGTCATGTATGTAACCGTAGATTTGGAAGGAAAGACACTTTATTGAAGCATTCATTTACTCACACCGGAGAGAAACCGTTCAAGTGTGAGTTTTGTGAACGTGTGTTCACAGAAAGGTACACTTTCAATTTTCACATGAAGAAGTTCCACTCTGGAGTAACTCCTAAAGTTTCTATGGCGAGTTCAAGTGTAGACTCAACGATACTAAACGACAGGAAGGCACAGAAAGTTGGACACGGACGCAACAGCCCTCAGTGTAAAAAACAATTTAAAGGTCAATCCGATTTAAACAGACATTTGTTAATACACACAGGAGAGAAGCCTTTCAATTGCAAAATCTGTGGTAAGGGATTTAACCTGCAGTGCAGCCTTCAAGTACACACAAGACTACACACTGGGGAGAAACCGTACAGCTGTACATTGTGCTCATATCGATTTTCAGATTTGAGCAATTTCCGAAGACATGAACGAAGATGTGCGAAATCAGAGAGCAAAGGTTATCATACACCGGACAACTCCGAATCTTGTTCTGCAATTGCCAACAAAAACTTAAAGTGTGATTTGTGTTCAAAAACGTTTTCTCGCCCAATTCATTTGAAAAATCATTTACTTATTCACACCGGGCAGAATCCTTTTCGGTGTACTGTGTGCAATAAGCAATTTCGACAAAAAGGTGCTTTGAAAGCACACGCGCTTGTGCACTCAGGAGAGAAACCTTTCAATTGTGACAAATGTGATATGGCGTACAAGAGTAAAAGGGCGCTGGAATTCCACCATGGGAAACATACAAAACATGCAAGTGATAACCCTTGGGTTTGTAATATTTGTCAACAATCATTCTCCAGACGAGATGACCTCAGATCTCATCGTAAGATGACCCATTCAAACGAAAAGCCGGTATTCCATTTCAAAATGAATGATAGTGAGAGCCAACAGAATCAGAGTCCATTCAAAGTGAACATCAACGTTGACAATTTTAAATCCAAGAGAAATATAAAATGTGACGGGGAAAATTCAATTCCAAATGCAAATTCGGTCATGTCTATAACAGTGGATTGGAAACCTGGATGCTCAAGAACCCTCACACAGATTCAAGTTGGAGAGTATGACAAAGGAGTGTGTCAGGAAGAGCGTGCTCAACAATGGACAAGTTTTCTCAACGTTTTCAACGCCAGAATTGCAATGCAGAAAGTGAATAAGTAATGACATACTCTTAAGCAACCTTTGTTCGTTATTAGGAATAGTCATTCCTTGTTTCCCTGCTGCGCGGTGGGAGTTCAATTCCTAGGTCTGACAATGTGTAGAGTTTATTTTGCTTTTGAGTTCCACCGTTAGCTTCCCTGATTCGAATGGGTACAGTCTACCACATATAAGTATTTTTAAACCCTAACCGGTATATTTTATAGAAGTTGAGTCTAAAATTCCGAGATGTTTTGATTGATTGATTTATTTCCGTTCTATTGTGTCTTACAATTAGAGGCAACTACGGAGTGTAAAAATAAAGAATATTTCCAGGAAAGATCCAGAATTCTTATTTGTAAATTTTTATTTGAACTATGTATTTTATTAATGATCATCGAACACAACACAAACCAACACATTCATACATTGGTTTCCATCATACATTCAAGTGTTTAACCAAACTGTGTTGTGTTAATATTCATACTATTATTATTATTATTAATATTATTATTAATCGTAGACCGTAGAGAAAATTGACAAATTTTTTCTTAATAAAATCCTTCAATTGACAGCTTGTAAATTATTTCAGTTCAAAATCAATAGAACTTCTTCTAACTATTTAAATCGTGATGGCTAACACGCACTAATTATTAAATACTTTTAAAATTATTTCACATGTTGCACGTAGGGCTCTCAATCCGATCCGATCAGTAATAGGTAGGATTTCTAGGATCGCATCGTTTCTTCGATCCGGCGGATTGGAATCATAAACATCCGTAGGAATTCGATTTTAATCCGAACAGGATTGATCCGATAATTCTGAATTCGGATCGCTCCAGGAGTCATCAAATCCGACCCGTTCAGACCAATTGTGACCCCTATTTACCACTTTGAATTGTTGTGTCGATTCTATGAGAGGAAGTTGTTCCTTAAGATCTCCAATTCCACCAGTTGAAATTGTTGGACTCTTGAATGAACCTTCAAATGCCTCCAAACCATGATTGTTGACAGCAAGGCAATAGAGACCCATGTCAGTGACCTGAAAAAGAGAACAGAAGTTTCAATTAGATGTATTTTCTTGACAGTTACGAATCAATTACACGAAATCAAGTCCAACTTGATATATTCTTTTTACACTAACATTTTTCATAAGTAGGCATCTTCAAGAAAAGTAACATGATTATCGTTCCATTTCGAGAAAAGAATATGTTGGGTCCCCGGGTTATGGGAAGTGGGAACCGAACCGATCTTATAAAATTTCATGCTACTAGTAGAGATACAAATACTAAGTACGTAGAATCAATTACCTCGTTAGACTCCGAGCCAAGAGTCAATTGTTTCAATCTTGAACCAAACTGAAACCCCAACACTATCCCAACATCTGTGAGCTTACTGTAATTTTTTCCCAAGTAGAGCCACGAATGGCCGCCCGAGTCGGGCCGAGTCAATGCCTAATACATTATCT
>JAQIXO010000529.1:0-18815 GCA_034700305.1 Protaphorura armata
TTTTTCCATCTGTGTTCCTATGAATAAAATAAAAATGGTCAATCAGGACTTGGACCATAATTCCAAATTATGATAGAATTTAGATCGCAGCTCCACCTGATTAAAGGCTTGAATTTCCTTTCTCCGGGCTTCAAAATCTGCCGACACTTTAATCTCTTCCACAATCCTTGTGCAAACATTTTCTGTTGTCAAAGAAAGTTTTCCAGGGTATATATTGTCTCCCTTTTTCATAAAATTTGCAAGTTGCACTTTCAACGAGTCTGCCTTCAATTCCTGAGCAATGTGTTGCATAATATATTCAATACAAACGACTCCCTGCAGGGATCCTACATTAAAATTATTTAACAATGTACAATTTCATGATACTTTTGAGCATTTAAAAGTCTCTTGATTTGTCTTGTCAAACCTGGTCCTCTCATATAAGTATTTGAGGTTGTGTTTGTCAGAAGAAATCCTGGGGTCACTTCCCATCCTATTGCCTGGTAGGTATTTTGAATGTAACTCATGAAAAGTATACTATCTTGCTCATTATCTGAGCATCCAGGTTCGCACAAAGCATCAAGTTTTAAATTCCCAATTTTTCCTTCATCATCGAATCCGACCTTAAATTACAAATATCTACACAAAAACTGGTCTATTTTTCTTGACAAAATTCGGAATGCTCTTACCTCATATCTAAAGATATACGGAAGTCTTTTTCCAACCATCCGCATGTTAGTTTCTAAGTCAAGGATAACTCGAACAGGTTTATTCACTACATGCGCAGCCACAGCACATGCGCAAGCTATTTGGGATGACCTGGTCAGCTTTGCACCAAATCCACCACCGATTCGACGAACTTCCACATTGACGCTGAAACCCAGAAAATAAAATTTTCTTGTATAAATTCACACATTAACGATTTTCTCCCAAGTATGTATTCAATTTTGGATGTACCTGTGTGCTGAAACCTTTAAGGCGTCTGAAATTGCAATTTGTGTTTGATCTGGCCATTGAGTTGAAGAAAAGACATCCAATCCGTCTTCCTTAGGAATGCAGAGACATGATTGAGTTTCCATATGAAAATGATACTGACCACCCATTTGGAATTCTCCTTTGACAGTATGTTTGGATTTTTCTTCTGGGGCTGGAGTTTCACTTTTGTTGACTTCAAAATCCTTCAGTTTTCCTTCGGCATCGGCCTTTGTCAATGCTTCCTTTAGATTGATCAAGGGTTCTTTTTCATTTTCATAAGTTACTTTAACTTTCTTGGCTGCTGCCAATGCTCCTTTATATGTTTTCGCAAGTATCATTCCAAGAGACTGTCCGCAGTGATTGACTTCGTCTTTCGCGAAAATCTGTTGTTCAACAAAAGTGATTATGTTAGATTAAATATCATATTTTTTATTATTATTTTAGTTTATTTTAAGAACTGACGAGTTCTTCCATCTTCAGTGCTAAGTAGAACGCCCCGCCCATGAAGTCGTTTACCCCTGGGATGTCCTTCGCGGTGATAAACTTTACAACTCCTGGCATTTCCTGTAAATATTAAATACATACATATACGGTAATCTAGGGATAATGAAATGGCAGCTTATCGTAAGGGACAAACCAATGCTTCCGAAGCGTCCATTGATTTTATAGTAGCACGTGCAACTTTTGAAAGCACAAATGCACCGTAGAGCTCGTCCGGCCTTGGCGGAATGTCATTGATGAACTCCGCCTCACCTGAATAATTAAATACGAAGAATTTAGGATCATCCGGCATTTAAAGTAATAAAGCTTCTGTCAACCTGATGCCTGAACTCCCGCCTCAGTTTTTGGCAACTTTCTGTAGAGAACCCAGTCATTCTTGTCAACATCAAAAGTCTGCAGACCTTTGCCAATCTCTCTTTGGACGTTTAAAGCCCCGGATTTAATCTTGTCATCTTTCTTATCAATTATTCCAAGAATTGCCTGCAGAAATTTAATGGGTTAAGCCAATTCTATGTAAAAATGTGTTAAGTTTTAAATAGTAGCATTTCCGGGTGTATGACCTTGTAGAGAATTGACTTGGTCAATGTTTTTCTGTACTCGGGTGAGGGATGTGGTGGATTGAGGATCGGGTGGACTTCTTTGTCCAGTTCTTCCAATGCACCCTTCAAAACTGCTTCGTCTCCTAAGTTTTTGCCAGTAAGGAATGATTCTGTTCCAGTGGCATGGGCCTATTCGGAAACATTATTTAGTTTAGTCATAATTTCTCATTGACGCCCTATTGCGTTATTTTACTTACAAATTTAGGTTCAATTCCAATATAAACAATTCTCGGTTTCTCAAGCACTAGAAAATTTTGAGTAGGATCGACTTTGAATAGAAAACCACCACTGACGACTGCAGCAGCGCCTTGATGGCGCATGGCAATCTGAAAATATTCAAATTGAGTTTAATTCCGTTAATTTAGTATGAGTACCTACGTATTTAACATTTCTTAACATTTCTAAAAATTACTTTGAAAGTTTTCAACCGATAGTCTTTTCTTGGGGGCAAGGACAGAGACACGATTAATTTTCCATCCATATCCAAATCAAGAAATTCCGAGAGGCTATACGATTTTAGTTTCCCAAAGGCAGCTCCTAAGGAAAGAGGTTAATTCCGCTGTAACGCAATAAATTGACAAATTTAGGGGTAGAGAAAATCATACCGACATTAACTCTTGCATCAACTGTTTCCAAGAGAAGATAAACATCTGTCGCGAATGCAGTGTGTTTATGTTTTAACATAAGATTTCCAGCTATGGTCGCGTTCTATTAAAAATAAAAATATTAAATAAAAATATTCTCTCGACATATTCGGATATTCTCAAACGCTCACATTTCTAATTGGTGTATTTGCAACACGTTCTAAATGGCGACTCATTTCGGCAGTATATTCATAGCCCTCTAATTCAGATGCTTGCATCAAAAGTTTAATGGCGAGCGTTAGAGTAGTTCCAGCTCCGATTCCGACTCCATCCACACCCAGTGTATAATTTTTCAACGCAGCCACATTGTTGATGTCCACGAAAGCGTCGTAAGGGCCATCGTCTTTAAAAACACCTAAATGTGTTACATAAGAAAGAATGCTTGCGTCAACTACAATCAAGAACTTAAAAGTGCCGAAGAGACAAGAAAATACCAGTGCCAGTATTTCCAGCCACCACACGATATTTTTTGCCAAGTTTCCCTAATCTGTCCATATTATTAAAGGCGGAGTCCAGATCATTTGCTATGATCCATTCTTGTCCAGATGGAAGGTTAAATCGTTGGCTTCTTTCCACTTTGCAGCAACGCGTAGCCGTATCCTTTGGTGCACACGGACAACTAGCACAATTCTACGGAAAATTGTGCGTGGAATTAGACAGCGTAATAATAATGAATGGATGGTGGGAAAATTATTATACTTATACAGTATTAACAAATTACTTCAATATCTGCAACTTGTTTTTGGAGATGATCTGGTGCATCTACGGCGAGTGATTTGAATGCATCCATGATTGAACGGTATCCCGTGCATCGACAGATATTCCCGTCGAAACTGTCATGTACGTCCTGAACTTTTACATTTTCCTTTGAGTTCATTAAACTGTTGAAGAATAAAAACGTGTACATATACGTTATTGGTTCTCCGATTATCGTGGAAAACATTTAATTTTATATTAGGCGTAAAAGTTTGTAACACACCTGTACATACTCATTACCATGCCAGGTGTACAGAACCCACACTGTAATCCATTGAAATGTGTTAACCTTTGTTGTATTTCATGGTAGCCAACATTTTTATTCCCTAATCCTTCAACTGTTGAAATGTCCCATCCGTCACAACTTAGAACTGGGATTAAACACTACAATTTAAAAAATACGCAAAATGTACAGTAATACGCACGGCTGCACTGTTTACTTTTTAATTTAAAAACAGGGTGGCCCGTAACGTAACAATTTGGTTTATGTTATGAACCAACCTGTACAATTTTTCTTACCGAATTTGTAGCTTTTGTAACGTGTACCCCTGAAGAGGGATCTTTGGACTTGACCTGGACGACACATGCTCCACATCCCCCTTCTCGACACATTGTCTTTGTCCCTTTCAACCCAACTTTGTCTCGAATGAAATCCACCAAGGAGGTCTCAGGGTCAAATCCATCATTCTCCGGGTTAACTGGTCATGCATATTTTAATCGATGAAAATTATTCAAATTAATTTGACATGTTTTGACGCTTTTTCTAAAATTGTGTTACCGGTATATTTTTCTCCGTTGATGAAGAAGTTGATTCCAGTTTTTCCAGAACCCAGTGAACGATGAAACTCAGTGGCCATGTTGTTAACAATTTCCTGGTCTAAACCAGTTATGCTTAATGTCCTGGATTAAATATATTTTCTGCAATCACAAACACAAGTTATGAACCAGAACCCTCTCAAAATACGGACTTGGCAGCCATATGGATGAAATTGGACGTGAAAATTAAATTAAAGTGTTGTTAATTGATATCGGATTGAGCCATTAAAGACCGCAACTATTAAAAACCAATGTTATTTATCGTCTTATTTGATAGGTCAATACTATGAACTATAACATGCTATTGAATTGTGCAAGGTACAAGGTCTTCGAAAGTTAACGCATTACAGACACACGCAACACATACACCAATTAAGTGACCGGGTACAAATCGGGGAAGCGTATTTTATGATTTGTCGATTCGCACTTGATATTATTGAAGCCATTAAATCCGTAGCCCGGTAGCCCCTCCCCCTAACACTAGTGTTAGCTATTACAGACACATTACACTATTACAGAATTCAATTTAGAGTTCTTGAGCGTTGAAATCCGAAGTGCACATGCACTGTGGCAATGATGAAAAAAATGTAGCCCTATTTTTGCAAAAACACAATCTAAAAATGAAAAATTTACAAATTAGACAAATCCATTCAGTGTTTCCAAGTTTAGTTTTTTAATTTACTCGTCGAGCCATATGATTTCTTCCTTTTCACTTTTCAGCGGCGATCCGCTTCTCCCTAAGTGTTGTGAAACCAATTAATCTTATCGCATACTGCTTACTGCTTTGCATGACAAAACCACGGGTTTCCTTTGTCTGGAGGCTTCTCTGTGGACACATATCAATTGGTAAAATTAAATAGCATATTAATTATTCGGCAATAACGCAATTAGCTCTGACACCCACAGTGCAAATAATCAAACCACAACCACAATGAACTTTTGTAATATTTTTAATTGTATGGTCAGTGCGAGCGGATGTTCGTAAATGTTTGGCAAGTGTGTAGCAGGATAGCGCTTAGGCATACCTGCCTATAAAGTCCTAGTCCCAATTCTCCTAATTATGCATTAATAAGATAAGACCATCAGTGGGTCGTTTAGAGGTGTGCAAAAATTCTACTCTATAGTTTTTGATAGAGCATTTCCAAAAGCTCGAGAATAAATAGAAATGTTGTTAGGAATGACACACCCGATTACTCCATTGAAAATCAACATAATTATATTTATTTGTTGAAGAACTGATTAAAATTTATTAGTAGTACATATATTCCCTGGACCGCGCTTCTGTAAAGCCTGTCTATGGAACATATCACTTCAATCTTAGTTAGTGTCTAGTTAAAGTAGTAATGAAGGCTCATTGATAAGAAAATATCAGTGATTAATAAATGTCCAATTCTTACTTGCGTAAAATCAAATATTTTTGAATTTATTTGGTAATATTTTTGAGGTGTCTCACTTCATTAAGGCAAGGAAGGACAGATAATGCTGTATACCGATGTATTTGCGTACAATGTAAAAACTTAATCTAAAATACTACAATTTTCTCGAAACTTTGGTTCAATTGAAATCACGCCATCAAAATAAACTGGGAAGTTATTCACAGCAGCATGTTCATTGGGAGCCCAGTCATAATATTTCGTTTGAAACAATTCAAAATTTGCTTCTGGAATATCTGGTTCTGGATTGAAGTCGATAAAAGGGATTTTCTGAAAAGTAATGAAAGGCGTCGTACCAATCCAATCTGTTGCTTCGTTTGGCAGAGCATCAATGTCACTTCGAGTATTGTCACCTATTGTAAATGTGTCATCATCATCAGGATTGTCATTATAAATACCATAAGTGATAGAAATGGGTGTAATACGTGGACATTGAATTGTAGGTCTGCTGTTTCTCAAAACCAATTCCTTCAACTTTGGCAACCAAGTAATTAATCGACGTAGTATCAAAGATTCCATCACGGACGTTGTTTTGCCTGGAGAACAAAAGAAAGGCATGGCGAGGATCTTCAATACTTCCAAATTCCGAAGGTTGCTGAAGAACTCTTCGTTGAAATCGTCGTCATTTAGGAATTGAAGGGAGCCAAAAGTAATGAGGACACGAAGAGATGTTGGCAAGTGGTTGATATTAAGAATTTCGACCTCCGTCTCTTCAGGTATACTCCAATTTTGGTGTCGATAAATAAAAATTGGTTCAAACTTGAGAGTGCGAAGGTTGTTTAATTGAGAGATCAAAGAGGCATCAAGTGTTTGATAATCATTATACCAAATTGATAAACTTTTCAGGGTTATGGCGTTCCTATTTGCAATGGTATAAATGTTTTCCATGGTGAGGCCATCTGATAGAAGAATCAAGAGAGTCGATAAATGAGTCTGAGTGCTTAGAAAGGGAAACATCGTTAGACGATTTCGATACTGATTCTGATAATTATCTCTGAAACCGGCCATCAATGTTTGTTCAAATTTTGTGAATTGGACTTCTGTATTCTTCCCTTCAGGTTTGAAGAAATTTTTCATTTTAATTCTAGTGCTAAATTCTCCATCGGCCATTTCCAGATGACGCATAGTATTCAAATTTGCCTGGATTAGTTCCACGTAGAATTGGTCGGCAATTTCACTTTCAAATGGTGGTGAATTGTGGAATAAAATTCTGTCATTTCCTAGGTTAAAGCAATTTTTCTGGAAAATTTTGTTGAATGAAACTTCCAATGGTCCGCCTGGTCCTGCTGATTCCAATACAATCGTCTCCAATTTTCCAATGCCAGAGTTCAAAGGTTTGAAGAATGGAAGTAAAGTCTTCAGGAATTTGAATTCGGCCTCAGCGAAAGGACGGTATCGAAATTTAATTGTCAATGACCGCAACTCAGGTAATAATTTTGATGGATGTTCCGTGCTCACTTCGTACTGCTTCAAACAGCGGTTCATGTAAAAGTTGATCAACTCAAGTTTCCGAATATGTATACAATTTTCAAAGACTGGGTAAATGTTATAGCAGACAATCATTTCACTCAAGGACAATGAGGTCAATCGGTTCATGAAGTACATTCCTGTGTCAGTCATTGGAATCTGAAGAGTCAGATCTTGAAAATGTGCGACGATTCGGGGATAAGAACATCCAAGTGCCATTTCCAAATTTCCATTGTTCACTGTCATTGCAGCTCCATAAAGATTCGTTATGTTCTTGTTCCACATTAAGGAGACACGACGAAGTTTTTGATATTCCTTGGAATCCACGTATTTAAGAATATTTCCCATAATCTAACCACAAATTAAGAATCAGTTTTTAATTACAAATGTCGTTTCTTTGTATTTACCATAGTATAGGTAGTATAATTTTCAAAACTTTATGTATGGATAATAACAATTTGTCTAGATTGAAAATACAACCCACCTCCTCAGGCATACAATCAAAGCTTGTCTCATCCGACATAATTAATGCCAATGTTGATATACGAGTCAATACACTAATTTTACTGAACGGAAGTTACAAAGTTTTGGAAATGTGAACTGAATTCCAAGAAACTCCACTCAAACAGAGAAAAATTGATGATTCTCCATGTGTACGGACGTAATCGACCGCCCGAGTAAACTGTAATTCCGGAATTAAATTACAAACGCGAATGGAAAAATCTAATTTTGAAATTAAATAAAATAAATTCTAATAAAATTAAATCTAATTTAGAAAAACGAAATATGCCAAACAACCATCCCAAACAACAATGGAAGTTTCCATGACACATATCATGCCTAGTTTTCCAACTTAATTCAATACATTTAGAAAAACTCTCGACAATTTCGAAACGCGACTTTTAGTACTATAATACAGTTTGAAAGTAGCTGACCAAAAGTTCTGCGCTTGCTGCAAATGAACATTACCAGACTTGGGTCAATTACAATTTACATTTGTAATTAAATTACGAAGTAAATATTTCTTACTTGCGTGAAATCAAATATTTTTGAATTTATTTGGTAACATTTTTGAGGTACCTCATTTCATTAAGGCAAGTGGGAGAGGTAATTTTATACAAGTCTTGTAAAAAGCTAATCGGAAATACGACATTGTTCTCGAAACTTTGGTTCAATTAAAATGACGCCATCAAAATAAACTGGGAAGTTATTCTCAGCAACAGGGTTCTGAGTCCAGTCATCCGCATGAATTTTAAAGACATCATTTGTTTTTGGAATATCTGGTTCTGGGTTGAAGTTGACAAAAGGAATTTTCTGAAAACTAATGAAAGGCGCCGTACCCATCCAATCTGTAGCGTCGTTTGGCAGAGCATCAATCTCACTTTGATCATCTTGATTATAAAGGTCTGAAATAATTGTGTGTCTGCTATTTCGCAGCACCAATTCCTTCAGCTTCGGCAACCAGGCAATTAATCGACGTATTATCAAAGACTCCATCACAAATGTTATTTTTCTTGGAGAACGAAAAAAAGGCATTGCGTAGATCTTCAATACTTCCAAATTTCGGAGGTTGCTGAAGAATTCTTCGTTGAAGTCGTCGTCATTTAAGAATCTAAAGGAACCAAAAGTAACGAGGACTCGTAGAGACGTTGGCAGGTGATTGATATTAATGATGCTGGCTCGCGTCTCTTCAGGTATCTTACAGTTTTCGTGTTGTTTAGTAAAGATTGGTTCAAACTTGAGAGTGCGGAGGTTGTTTAATTGAGAGATTGAAGTTGCATTAAGTGTTCCTCTACCATATGAAAACCAAATTGACAAACTCTTCAGGGTTGTGGCATTACCATTTGCAATGGAATAAACGTTTTCCATGTAGAAATCATCTGATAGAAGAATCGAAAGAGTCGTTAAGTGGGTTTGAGCACTTAGGAATGGAAATAGCGTTTGACGATTTCGATTAAGATAGGAATCTGTTGAACTTCTGAAACCGGACATCAATGTTTGTTCAAAGCCTGAGAATTGGTGTTGTGTATTTTCGCCTTCAGTTTTCAAAAAACCTTTCATTTTAATTCTAATGCCAAATTCTGCATCGGCCATTTCCAGATAACGCAAAGTGTTCCAATTCGATTGGATTAGTTCTACATAGAATTGGTCCGCAATTTGACTTTCAAATGGTGGAGAATAGTTGAATAAAATTCTGCGACCTTCTAGAGTAAAGCAATTTTTCTGGAAAATTTTATTGAATGAAACTTCCAATGGTCCGCCTGGCCCTGCTGATTCCAACACAATCGTGTCCAATTTTCCAATGTCAGAGTTCACAGGTTTGAAGAATGGAAGTAAAGTCTTCAAAAATTTGAATTCGGCCTCAGCGAAAGGACGGTAGCGAAATTTAATTGTCAATGACCGCAACTCAGGTAATAACTTTGATGGATGTTCCGTGCTCACTTCGTACTGCTTTAAACAGCGGTTCATGTAAAATTTGATCAACTCAAGTTTCCGAATATGTTTACAATTTTCAAAGACCGGGTAAATGTTATAGCAGACAATCATTTCACTCAAGGACAATGAGGTCAATCGCTTCATGAAGTTCATTCCCGTGTCGTTCAGTGGAATCTGAAGAGTCAGATCTTGAAAATATGCGACGATTCGGAGATAAGAACATCCAAGTGCCATTTCCAAATTTTCATTGTTCACTGTCATTGCAGCTCCATAAAGATTCGTTATGTTCTTGTTCCACATTAAGGAAACACGACGAAGTTTTTGATATTCCTTGGAATCCACGTATTTAAGAATATTTCCCATAATCTAACCACAAATTAAGAATCAGTTTTTAATCACAACTGTCATTTTTTGTATTTACCATCAGTTTGTCTGGACTGAAAATTTAAAATACAACCCACCTCCTCAGGTATACAATCAAAATCTGTCTCCTCCGACATAATGCTAATGCTAGTATACGAACCAATATAATATATACAGTCGGTACTCTAATTTTACTGGGCGGAAATTCCTAAGTTTTGGAAGTGTGAGCGGAATTCCACTCAAACAGAGAAAAATTGATGATTCTCCAGGTGTATGGGCGCAATCGACCGCCGAGTAAACCGTAATTCCGGAATTAAATTACAAACGTGAATGGAAAAAAATTAAATCTGATTTAGAAAAACAAAATACGCCAAACAACCATCCCAAATAACAATGGAAGTTTCCATGAGATATATCAGCCTAGTTTTCCAACCTAATTCAATACATTTAGAAAAACTCTCGACAATTTCGCAACCCGACTTTTGGTACTATACATTTTGAAAGTAGCTGACCAAAAGTTCTGCGCTTGCTGCAAATGAACTTTATCAGACTTGGGTCAATTACAATTTACATTTGTAATTAAATTTCGAAATTACAATTGCAGTTACGTAATTGCAATTAATTACATCAACTATAATGCCCGTAATTTGTAATTGTAATTAATTACTTTGAAAGCGCTTGTAATACTTAAAGTTGTCCATGTAATTTGTAATTGAAATTTGAAATTCTTTCAAAGATAAAAGGTGTAATTTGTAATTAATTACAGTTTCAAAGTAATTGACACAAGTCTGAACATTATGAATACTATTAGCCAAATAAATTGTGAGAGAATTGAGAATGTAACGTAAAGTAATAGACTTTAATGCATTAACCCAAACCAAACCCATTTATTTCACAATTCGACGTTAAACTACACTTTTAGTAGCTAAACTACAAAATTTAATAAACTAACAATAAAGAATTTCAGGCTTACATAACTATAGAAGACAGAACATTGAAGTTTAGTCAGAAAATATTTTTTTTGTGAAATACGAGATACAATTTATAGTGTAATCCGATACGCAGTAACTGCCTTGCGTTTGGCGCGATCGCAATCCGACGAAGACGATTTATCTTCAATAGGTAAATTGGCTACTGGATGTCAATGCATAACGAAGAACGTCTTCAGGAGTGATAGGGCCATCTAGATAAGTTCAATCAGGCCAATTGTTACTAATTCCCATGACCAAAATGAAAACATACAATTTCATTTTTGTCTTACCCATTTGGAACCACTCATTATTCCCAGCATCTTGGCGAGCAGAGTCAATGGCATGTTTAACGGCCAAAAATACGGCGACACTTCCCAAGACAGGAGGTTCTCCACTGGCTAATTTTCAAAATAAGATAACATCAGTCGATTTTATAAAATTTCATGAATCTCCATTACCTTTAGAACGCATGATTCCGTGAGGATTCGGAGCATTGCTGAGGAGAGTGACTCGAAAGTCCTCTGGAAGGTCCTTTGTTTCTGGTGGCTTGTATTCCTGTGTAGTAAAAAATATTTTGACATGAACAATGTTGAGGTTTTGCCAACACGAGAATATAACTGGATTTTAGTATTTACCCAGGTCGAATTTGTTAGTAGTAGTCCAGTTTTCTCGTCATGTACAATTTTCTCTGTTGTCCAGAGTCCTTGGCCCATCAAATACGCACCTTCAATTTGTCCAATATCGACTCCTGGACTCAAACTTTTACCGGCGTCTTCAAGAAGGTCAACTCGTGTAACCTATTATTGGCAAAACAATCAAATTTAGTAAGAAAAATAACGGTCTTAAAACAAAATGGCCTCTCATGTTCACTTTTGCGAGAATTATTCACCCCCAAAAACTAGTCTAAAAGAAACGTAAGAAAATTATACAAAACGCGCCTTAAATTCCCCAGTTAGCATGTCGACTTCAACTTCAGCCAAGCTGACCATCCAAATGTAGTATTCTTCATAGTTATCATTCGGACCGTACCTTCAAAATATTAATTTGTTAGTTTGACAACTACCGGTACATCAAATAACCATTTTTGCATTTTGCTTACAAGTATGAAGAAGTTAAATCCAGATTTGCATTATAGCATTCTTTGACAACATTGTCCCAAGACTTGTCCTCTAATTTCTCCTTGATTGGGGCCATTCGGTCCAACAAGATTTGACAAGCTTGTCTCGCAGCCTAAAATTAAAAAATCTTAATGGTGGAAAAGTCGTTCATATTTCTGGAGAAAATGTGAATGTCTTAAAATTGACTTACTGCACAACAAATTTCACTCCCAAAAGAACCACCAGTAACGAAAGAATTTCCAGCAACAAATGTATTGGTCGGTCTGATTCTAATTCTGTCCATTGGAATTTGTAGCGTGTGTGACACAGTTTGGGCCACCTAATGGGTTAAAGTACATTTAGTGAATCACATTATGTGGAGTTCTAACATTATACTAAATAGCTGTTCGATTAGTTTAGAATTAATTCTTTCAAACCTTTGTGTTGAGTCCTTGACCCATTTCAATGCCACCATGACTCACAGCGACATAGCCATCCCGATGATAAGCAACCACACTTGCTGGGAATTTCACAACATTGAAGTAATCCATTTCATACCTGATCGGTACAAGGGATATCCCTCGTTTCTTCCATCGGTTCTCCTAAACAAAATTTTCATAGGTCAGCTTGCAGTGAAATATTGGTCAGTCAAGGGATAAGATTCAGTTTCATAATTAGGAATACCTTGTTGAAAGTTTCTACGCTTTTCTTTCTTTTTTCATAATCTCCGGAAACTTTAATTTCATCAATCATTCGGACGCAAAGATTCTCATAAGCCAGCTCTTTTCCACTTGTCACGATAGGATCTCCCTTCTTCATCAAATTTGTGACACGAACTTCCAATGGATCTTTTCCAAGAGTATGCGCAATATGATCCATGATGTATTCAATGCTAGATGCCCCTTGAGTTGTTCCTAATTAAAAAAAATAATTATGCTTTTGAAATTGATCGGATTAAGTTAACAAAATTCGAATTGTCAGTAAACCTACCCGGTGCTCTGCAGGATGTATTCGAGGGTGTGTCTGTCAGAAGAAAACCTGGCTTGATTTCCCACCCGTTAGCTTGATAAACATTTTGGATGTGATTCGCGGCAATAAAGGTATCCGATTCGGTTGGGGAACACCCAGGGTCACAGAAGATCTCAATCTTCAAGCTATCGATTTTTCCATTATCGTTAAATCCGACCTGCAGAAAGGAATATTATTTTTAAACCGTCGTACTATGTGAATAGTGAGTACGAAATTTAATTTGATTTACTTCGTATCGGGAAAGATAAGGATTACGTTTTCCCATCATGTGCATATTAGTTTCCAAGTCTAGATTGACACGAACAGGTTTATTCAAAGCATTTGCAGCCACAGCGCATGCCGCAGACAAATGTGAGGCTCGAGTGATTTTCCCACCGAAACTTCCGCCAAGTCTTCGCACTTCAATATTGACACTGAAATAAACAGAAAATGTGGCATTAAAAGAAATATTCATTTTTAATTAAATTGTGCAATTAAAAAGTAGCCAGAAGTGAACATTCATCGTACTTGTTGGTAGGAATGCCGAGTGTTTCAGCAATAACGATTTGTCCGTGGTCTGTCCATTGAGTTGCTGAGAAAACATCCATCCCGTCTTCCTTTGGCACACAAATGCAACACTGATTCTCCATATGAAAATGGTACTGGCTTCCAATCCGTAATTCTCCCTTGATGGTGTGTTTTGACCCACCGCTTGGTGGTGGAACTTTACTCTTACTAATGACCGAGAAATGTTGCTCAAGTGTTCCGGCTGCTTCAATTTTCTTGAGATATTCTTTCATATCCACTGAAGGTTTTTGTTGATTTGTGTATGTCACACGGACTTTCTTCACTCCAGCATTAGCAAGTGCTTGAGTTTTAGCAACAATAAGGCCCAATGCTTGACCGGCATGGAGGACTTTGTCTTTAGCAAAAATCTGCGCACATGGAATGGGCGTTATGTAAGGTCGATCGACATTTTTGAAACTCATATATTTATAAATACCTTTTCGTCAGCTGGAATTGGGAAGAAATTGTAACACATGTAATTGTTTGTTCCTGGAATATCCTTTTCGGAGACAAAAGCCACGACGCCTGGAATTTTCTGTACAAAATAGACAGGGTTTAAAATAAGCCGCATATTGTCTGGTTCACAAACATGCCAAAACTTGAAGATTTTATACAACGGCTTACTAGAGCTTCAGACGCATCAATAGATATATCGGCCTTAGCCACTGTGCTTAACACAAATGATCCGAAGAGTTCATCTGGTCTTGGCGGAATATCATTCGTATACTCTGCCTCTCCTATTAAATTTTTATTGAGGTGAATTTTTAATAATTTTTCTCATATTTGTCTCGAATTGAGAACTAACCTGACACTTGAACAGCACCCTCGACTTTCGGTACATTCTTGTACAATACGGTTTCCCCATCGTCGTTCTCATGGTATTGTTTCCCTGAACTGATTTCTCTCTTTATGTCTGGACCACCAGATTTCAAGCGGTCACTCACTTTGCCTTCAACGATGGACAGGATTGTCTGTTAAAAGATATTGAATGAATAACTTTTTTACCATTAAAATAGTCAGTTTCCTGAACTCGCTAACTAACCTTGTATAGAAGACCCTTGGCCAGATTTCTACGATACTCTGGTTTTGCATCTGGAGGATGATAGTCTGGCTGTATTTCTTTTTCCATTACTTCCATTACACCTTTCAGAGTTTGTGGGTCACCCAATGCTTTCCCATTCAAAAATGCCTCAGTTTGAGTTGCATGGATCTAAAAATGTCCATAAAAATAATTTTAAATTCTGGATAAAACGTTGTTGTTCTAGAAACACTTACAAATTTGGGATTAATGCCTCCCAGTAGAATTCTTGGTTGCTCAAGGACCTTAAAATTCTGAGCAGCATCAACTTTGATGAGGAAACCTGCATTCACGTAGGCATGTGCATTTTGGTATCGCCGAGTAATCTGAAAATATCCATTAAAATTGATTTTTCATCTAAACATTAAACAAAATTCTGACTCACCTTGAAGCTTCGGAAGCGATAGTCGCCGTTCCTTGCTGGCAAATGCAGTGATACGATCAATTTTCCACGCATGTCCATATTGAGGAATTCGAGTATGGTATGACGTTTTGGCGGAGCACATCCAGTGATGAGTGATTTCAGATGGCCACCCTTCTCCTCCGCTATAATTACATATTAGTCGTTAGTCAAATAACAAATTGGTTACGTATACAAGGTGGTAACGATTGAGATTAAATTCGTCTATCATTTCTTACCAATAGCAACTTCTGCACCAACTGCCTCTAGAATGAGAAATACGTCCGACGGAAAATCATGATGTGCGTGCTTCATCATCAGATTTCCGGCGATAGTAGCGTTCTGTAATTTTGAGGAGTAAATCCATGAGTTAAAATTTAAGGTGTTTGTAGTTTTTCGTATTTAGGACAAAGAACTTACATTTCTAACTGGAACATTTGCAACTCTCTCCCAATGTTTACTCATTTGCGAGGTGTATTGGAAACCACTCAATTTGGAAGCGTCAGAAAGCAATTGAATAGCTGAAGTGAGGGTCACAGCACCACCCAGTACAACTCCAGAGGCATCTAGTGTAGACTTTTTCAAATCTGGAATGTTGTTGATGTCCAAAAAGGCGTCATATGGTCCATCATGTTTGAAGACACCTTTCAAAGAAATGCTCTAATTGAATAAAATTTCCTTCATGACTTTTTTCAAGTTAATTAATCTAAAGCCGTACAAAAAAATATCATTCAAGTCTTATAATTAAATTACATCATTTTAATAATTGCATTTAATTTTAAATGTTACTGATTGTGGATCCCAATATCTGTACCAACCTGTGCCAGTGTTTCCAGCAACTACACGATATTTCTTTCCATCTGTTATAAATCGGTGGAGATGTCCAAGCGCTGATTTTAAATCTGTTGGTTGTACCCATTCTTGACCAGTTGGAAGTTTAAAGTCTACGCTATCGCTGATTTGCACAGCTTTTGAAGCTTGTTTGCAGCAACCACCACTGACACCACCAGCCTTCGATGGGCAACCAGAACAACCAGCATCCTTTGGATTGGAATAAAAAAATGAATAGAATTTACTCATCTGGAAGTTTGTAATTGTTGTACAATGATGGAAACTGAACTATTACATACCTCAATATCTTTGCATTTTTGCTTAAGATCTTCCGGACAATCCACCGCGAGTGTTTTGAATGCATCAAGAATTGGGCGATACCCAGTACACCGACAAATATTTCCATCGAAGCTGTCGTGTACATCCTGAACAGTCACGTTTTCTTTTGAGTTCAACAAACTATAGGAGATAAAATCATCAATTCCGTTCTCAAACGTACTATAGAGATTAAAATGTGTCAAACAGTATCACATTACCTGTACATGCTCATAACCATGCCAGGAGAGCAATATCCACATTGAGTTCCATTAAATTTGGAAAGTCTCTCTTGGATTTTATGGTATCCCACTTTTTTGTTTCCTAAGCTTTCGATTGTAGAAATGTCCCAGCCATTGCAACTCAGAACTGGTGTTAAGCACTAAAATATAATTATAATTTAATTAATTCTACATCCCATAATAAGATCACATGAAAGCTAGTGCGTGCAATGATTTAGTGATTTAGCATCATCGTTACTAACCGAATTAATAGCCTTCGTTATTTCACGCCCAGTGACTGGATCCTTTGTTCTGACATTCACGACGCAAGCACCGCAACCACCTTCACGACACATGAATTTGGTTCCCTTCAATCCGACGGTGTCTCGAATGAAATCTACCAGGCGAGACTCCAAGTCGAATTTTCCAGTTTCGGGATTGACTGAAATTTTTTATTAGCAAACTAGATATTGATTGTTTTCATTCATGCCCACTCGGATGTAATATTTGAATGAATCAATTTTTCAGGACGGATTTCACGAGTAGTTTTGACTTTATTTTTATTATATTAAACTAGATATTCACTCTTCATTCCACAAGCAAGTATTCAACTACTGCTACTAGTTAGAACTTATTAAGATTACCAGTGAAACTTTCGCCATTGATGAAAAAAGTGACGCCAGTCTCTTCGCTGGCAACGTTCGTGCTGAAAACAACATATTAATTTCATTTCTGACATCATTTTCTGTCGTTTTGGTTTTCATTCATAAGACATATAAAATTTTGGCAAGGAAGTAGATATTGGTAAACAGTTTCGTACCATGCATCATGCATCACTAGATATTTTATCTGGTCGAAGTTAGCAGGTTGAGTCAAAAGTTGTGAGCTAAAATTACAAGTGTTCGTAGGAATCGACTTTTTTTTGGTCTAATTTAACTACCTTGCCGATTTTGTCTGCTGCGTGCAGAATGTCATGTAATACTTTTTCAATGATCAAATTACAAAATAGTTCTTAAATATATATGTACTGTACTACCTATGTGAGAACTTTTGTTACTGCTAAAAACTAGTTCCTGTTGGTTCTGAAACGACGTTAATTTTATGCGACATAAGTTTTCAATTAGGTACTTGTTCTATAAAATTAGATTTTGTTTATACAATTCATCACGTATGGCTTTTTTTAGACAAATAATCAACTCAATTGAATTGTCCGTGTTATCCTTGGCTTAAAACATTCGAGTTGCATAATTTGTATGACTCTCAAATTATTTATAGTAGCTTGTAATTTTTCACTACATGAATCATGAATACATGGTGGACTTCCACGAATAGGACTCTAGCAACTGTTCATCTGTCTATATGCTCTTAACGGGGTTACGGTTATTATGTTACAAACAAATCGTTCGTCCTCTCTGCCCTTGAATGTTAATTGCCATTGACAGTGACAATATGTCGGCTTAAAAATTGCACTGTCAGGAACAATCTGTTAACATTGACAGTCTTCTACTGTATACTCAAACACTTGGCCCGCCCAATAAATGATGATTTAATTTAATTGAAGTTGAATCGCATGATCAACAAAATATTGTGTCAAATGCCACTTCAAATTACATACTGGTCCAACATGTGCAACCAACCAAATTAAAACATGTACGTAATTATTCTCACCTCTACTATTTAATCTTCAAATAATTACTTAATTGAATAAACCTGCTTGAGATTTTTTACCGATTAAGATTAGTCACATCATTTCATATTTGTTCACTTCATAATTTATAATTTTTACATAACTCGAGGTTAGAATAGTCTTTCCGGATGAGGACGGTAAAAAATGGCTACCCTTGAGAACTCCTGACATTTCTTCTCAAATAAAAAATACTAGTCCAAAACATGGGACGCATAAAATAAGCAAAGATTATGTAAGAATCAGTATTAATCTTCGTTGGTCCTTGTCGTCATGCACAGAAACAATTCAGGTGAGATTTTCAGAAAGTGTAAAAAAAAATTATGACTTCCAAGGACATTCTGCATTCCTAATTTCAGCACGCCTTGTGCGGAACGGTAACAAAAACACGAATTTATCATAAATTGGCTTATTAATGTACAATGACTTTCTCTTTGTCGGAAATAAATTATTGATTATTAGTTCAGGTGTTAATTATATCATGTGACATGTGGTCGACCTAAATTATCTGATTGAGAGTTGGTCATAACACTTATAAAATATTGTATGCGAGTACTCAAAATCCTATGCTTTTTAAAATCAAACCATACTTCAGACTTTTACGACTTGCACAAATTGCATTAGTAAATATAGCCATGAATCCCGTGACTAAAATTGGATGGAACTGCACGGCT
>JAQIXO010000530.1:0-18807 GCA_034700305.1 Protaphorura armata
CTCCTCGGCCTTGTGAGCAGTATTGCATTCACTTTCATTTTCACCAAGACCATCTTCCGTCGATTCAATCAAACAGAGCGAGAGTCCAAAATATTTGCACAGTCTCTCAGAGATCGGAGTTTGGTGGTAGGAGGTGGAGTCAGGTGGAGGAAACTGGATCTCATGTACTACAGGTCATGTCCACCACTGAGGTTTGCAGCAGGACCCTTCAAATTCACTGACTTAACCTTCCTCATCATCATGGACGCACTTGCGGTTTCAGTCATGAATTTACTTATAACTTGGTAGTAGACGTCACGTTAGACGGCACTTGCATACTTTCATCCACTTTAGTGTATCAATTGTAAATAATGGTTTATTTTGATACCTGCACTTTCGTTGAAAATAGACGTGTCCGACTCATACCCAAGTCTTCATTTTTGATTATTTCACATGGACTGTTTAAATGCAAAATCTCGCAGAGGCGAATTTCTGGGGTTACAATATGAAATAATTTGTGTGTGTGGGAAAACGCAATAACCATAAAGAAAAGGGAAATTGAAGTAATGATGAGGATAACTAAAATATTTATAAACACATACAGTGAAAGTGTTGCCGAGCACCAGCGAGTCTGCACACAATTATAGATAATATTTATGCTGAGTTTAAACATAATAATTTTCATGAGTTTATTCTGTTGTATGTATTTCATTTATCATAAAGTTTTATCTAGTATGGAGCTCGTGCTCCAGTATATGTAAACTTGAGACATCGTAAGATCCTTTTCAAGGTCCATATTTGACCGGGATGAACTTGAACTGGCTTTACTTATGTAATGTTGAAAAGAAAGAAAAAGAATTTAGTCGGATTTTAGTTGCTGAGCTGCCAAGACGTCATGATGCTAGAAAGTGTAAACCCAGAAATCCGAAATTTTGGTTTAGTGTGTTGAAATCGAGCAATGTCTAATATAACACGTGGAATCCTATCATAATTGTACATTTTGAAATTATTTTAATTGGTTGTGCTTTTAATATTTAAATTGTATTCTAATTGTCTAATGACAGTCAGACATTATTACACGTGTAACTTTAGTTTAATTGTGTGGTAATCGTAAGATCATCTAAAGATAACGAATTTGTAGAAATTTTCCATACTTCATGGATTGCTTTCCAATTCAGTGTGGAAATTTCTTAGGGCCTTCCCACAAAATCGTAATACCGAGGTAGATATGATTTCCGCCACGAGTTTTCGTCTCATCAAATCATATGCCAATATTGGCTACCGTTTGTTTATTTTCCCATGGAAATTCGACTCCACAGAATCCATTTTGGTTCGGGAAAAAAATAAAATTTCATTAGCAATTTGGAAATTTCAAACCGGATCCTGGATACAAAACACGAGTATTTTCACCATTTATATTTTCGTGTCAATCGTGATACGAAATGATTTTGAGGTTTGGGAGGCATTCTTATGCGCACTCCTCGTGATGATTTACAATCAAATGTCTGTGTATGTGGCTTGTGCTGTCATCTCGAGGAAACAAATCCTTTGGACCAACTCATTGCTTATTTTTGATCGGAGAATGCGTGAGTAAATTTTAAGGTCGTCTTTACCGCGGAAAATTCGAAAAAAATATTTGTTTCATTTTTAATTTTTTCTCAGGACATTTTTACAAGATGAATCCCACCAGATCTGAGAAAGACGGATTGGAATCTGTGCAAGTGATGACTGTCGCTATTTCCTTGTTATTACTTTTATCATGTGGTATCTCAGGTGTCTTGGTCTTGTTTCATCTTGATGTTAAATTGCTGCTGATGTTCCGCCATTTTGGAAAACCGTTCAACTTCTTGCTCCTATCCGTATGCACAGTTTTTTCTGCCCTTGTGCCTGGATCAATTTTGAACACGCTCATGATTCACTCGAATTCTGTGTCCATGTGGCTGAGGAAACACACAGTACAGTAAGTAGTAGACTTTTAATTAAAATTGATTGGGCGACCGAGTGTAACGAAGGAGACCTCATATTCGACTCGACCCCTTTTGTGTCCGGCGTCTGTCAGTCAGTCGGTTGTCCCTAGCAACCAATAAGGCTAACCCATATTCGACTCGACCCATTTTGTGTCTGTCGTCTGTCAGTCAGTCGGTTACCCCTAGCAACCTATAAGGCTGCCCCATATTCAACTCGACCCGTTTTGTGTCGGTCGTCAGTCGGTTACCCCGGGCAATAAATCGATCCTGCGTCGGTTGGTCATCCGAAAATCAGGGCCGGGCCACGGGCCCAAAAAGCTATCATTTGCCATAGAAAAATCCGACCCTACGCAAAACATCATGCAAAATCAAATTAATGTTTACGAAGTAAGCCGTTTTCGTTTAAATATATAGATTATGATATTGATAATTGAATCAACATTGGAAAACGCCGTTTAGGGCCGGGCCAGGGCAGGTCCCAGAAATACAAATTATCTTGAGGGCCGGCCCAGGGCAAAAAAATTTAGGGTCGGGCCTGGCCAAGGCCGAAAAAATTCGGCCCTTTGCCACCTCTAGCTTGCATGCACAACGCATAATTGAACAAAGGAATTTGTGCATGTGAAAGCGAGAGTGGCGGGGGAAACTTTGTGACCAGCCCGCGGCCGACCCGGAAGTCCAGTCTCGTTGACCCTGACCTCCTGATAGGCACTTGCATGGGAAATTTTTTTTTTCGCAGAGTCGGCTGTTGCTGACGAACGGAGACGAGCGCGGTAAGTGCAGGTGTAGAATGCAAGCTTAGGAAATATCACTTCAAGTGGCCAGAAAAAAGCTAAGCAAATAATTTATAGCGACATTATTGTTTTATTCGACAGCAAACGAAGTGAAATTAATGATGTTAGATCATTGATAATTCTAATTTACTCGGTCGCCCTTCTGAGGCAGCCAAGCACGGGATGACTTAAATCCTAGTTATTTTAATACTAGTAAACCCGTTCGTCAAAATTTGACAACTGAGTAAAGGATAAGGAGTAAACGATTTATTGGGATCTCCATGTCCATCCGTCTGTAAGTCTGTCATATTATATTCTTTTATTTTTACATCAGGTGTGGCTCAAAACGGGCGCCGTTTCACAACTCTCGTTTGTCTTGGCTGACAATCTACAGAGGACATCAAATCCTTCATAACGTTCAAGTTGACTTTATGGAATGGTTAATTCCACTCATTTTATTCATGTCCCAGGCAACAAACGTCATCGCCGCTTATTCTTTTTTCCGTTTATTTCATATGTTGAACTCTGTCGTCCTCCTCAGCCTTGTACTCATTTTTGTATCCATTTTCATTTTCACCAAAGCCATCATCCATCGATTCAATCAAACAGAACGAGAGTCCAAATTTTTCGCACAGTCTCTCAGGGATCGGAGTTTGGTGACAGGAGGTGGAGGCAGGTGGAGGAAGCTGGATATCATGCACTACAGGTCATGCCCACCCTTGAGGTTTGCAGCAGGACCCTTCAAATTCACTGACTCAACCTTCCTCATCATCATGGACGCCCTTGCGGTTTCAGTCATGAATTTACTTATAACTTGGTAGTAGACGGTTGACGTTAGATGGCGCAGTCATCCACTTTAGTGTGTCAGTAGTAAGTCAATGCTTTATTTGCAGCCGTATTAATTAGGTAATCTACATTTTACTCTTTTCGTGTAATCAGCAAAGCTATGTATTTGGGATGAATCCATTGCCAAATTCCAAGTTCGTGGAATACAGTTCAATTAAGTTATTTCCCGGAAACTCTGTGAATACGCACTGTCACACGCTCATACTCTCATACTTCCTTTAGAGTACGAAGAATTATACGCGTGCCATTCGTTATTATGTAACTCATTATTCCATTTAAAATGAATCACGATTTATCTTACTCATCTTTTTGTCGCTCACAAATTGCTGTGACATAATCAAGGAAAATCCATGCCTACCAATATTTGTCTTAAGCGCTCTCTTTCTTGTTATTCCAATAACTAAAGATGAGTCACCTCATCTATGACAATTGTGGTGACAAGCCAAAGCAAGTCTACCGTATTTTCCCGAATAGAAGCCCGGGCTTGTATTTAAATTTGCCGCCTCCAGACCCGGCTAGTATTCGAATACCGGGGCAGTGTAACACATAGGCTCTTATGGAAATAGGCCGAATTTGACCCGGCTAGTATTCGAGACCGGGCTTGTATTCGGGAATCGGGAGTATTCGGGAAAATACGGTATATGCCTTTAATTGATAAATCGTCATGGGTGACAAACTCCAGTCCACCCATTGATTTGAATTACCTGTCCACTTTTCAAGCACATTTCATAACAAATTCTGGCAATGTATAACCTAAATCGAAATAAAATCATTTGTAGTCTGAGAAATTCTAGATAATGCTTGTACGCAAATAAAACACACAGACCATTTAATATGGGTACATTTGTATGAACAAACAGATCTTCGCTTTATTGGTTTTATGTACCTACGTATCGTTTCCTACCTCTCTGCTTTTGCACGTATAGATTAAAAGAACACTCATCCTCAAGTGTCAGAACTTGTTCGTGTTATTTATTTACCTTATCTTTGTCGGCCAGGCCAGGAAGAACTATCAGTCATGCTGATAAACCATTACATCCATACAGTAACTTACTTTTGCATACCCAACGTACGACAATTTTTCCACATATAATCGAATCTTTAAATAATATTAATTGGCACACTCAAATTGTATTTTCTCCAGGTAAAACGTACACGTACGTACTGAAAATTTTATTAAAGATTTATAAATTAAATTGATACCTAGTTCAACATAAACAAACTATGAAGGGTTTCACAGCAATAACATTGGGTGTGGTATTTTTTGTATTGTCTTTGACTGGGGACAACGTGACTGCACGGAATCATCACCAGAGTAAGTCAATTTTTCACTCTAAGAATTTAAGGATTACAAAATCGAAAAATTTAAAAATCCCGCTTTTTTTCACTGAATAGATTAAAGGATTACAAAACCCAGAAATTTAAAAATCCCGCCTATTTTTCCTATAGCTGACGGTACTTACGGAGCAGGCGGAGGAAACCCATCAACCCCGTTTTGTCGAGAATGTTCAGATTTCTATTGTGGTCCGACCGACGTGGATCATTGTTCATCTTATGAGCAGTCCAGATGGACGTGTGAATGTAAAACTCGTTCAATGGGATCAGAGTCATCTATGCGAACCGCATGCGAAAGAAATTGTGAGGGGAAGAAAATGTCATCCTCTTGTTCCGGTAAAAAATGTGATTGCCAATGCAATGGTGTGGGCGCCATTTTTGAATTCAGAAAAGTCATGGCTCTGACTGGATTGTCATTTTTGTCTTTATTTGTCTTTGGAAAATATTCTATGTAAAAAATTATTTATGAATTATTTTGTAGTGTCCATTTGTAGTGATTATAGTTGTATTTTCTAATTTTTGTAAATTTTAATTTCAAAAACATTTGATCGAATAAATTTTTAACACATGCTAAGGAATTCTGATTTTTTTGATGATGATCTTTGCATCCGAATATGAAGGTAAGCTTGAAAACGAGGAAGGTGATCCGCGCCGGATTTTCCTATAGAAAAAAAATTGATTATAAGAGATGAGATGAAAGAATCAAATTCAAAGGGCAGGCAGAGGCAGGCAGGAAGAGCTGATGGATTGGAAATTGGAATGAACTTATTAGACCAGGCATGCATGCAAATACATGGGGAGGAGATGAGCAAATATCAAACAAAATTTCCATAACGTCCTTTTCATGTACGTACGTACGTGTACCTCCCGGCCCGTAATCAGTCAATGTTCTAACACTAACACTATGTTGAATTTAATTTCCAGGGTGGCTCATAATACTGGCTGTACATGTCTCTGTAATGTATGTATGTATTATTTTCACTAACCAACCAACCTTGAGGTGGAAAAGTTATGAACTACCTTGTAAGGTTATGATTGAGTCATTAGATGAAGATCCTTGACAGCAATTCGTTCTGAGTTCAGTAAGGAGGGAACACTGTGAGCAGGTGAAGTTATAATTGAAATCCCTTGGGATGAAACTCACGATAAAAGTTTTTCCAAGAATTCGAGCTTGTTATTAAAAACAGCCCGGCGCGACTTTTGTTTTATCTTTCAATTGTTAGCCGAACTGGATTGCATTCAATTTTATACGGTTCGAAGGACCAAAATCCAAGATACAAGAATTTTTTTGGGAACTGTTATTGTCACTGTCCTCAAGATTTAGACCTCAAGCTCCTCCAGCATTTCTCGGTCTCTGTGTATAAAAATTGGATTCCAAATATCAACGAGGTAATTATTATGTATAAAAGAAATACTCGAAGTAGGAATTGAACCCGGGACATGGTGTAAGGTGAAGGTCAAAGTTCACAATTAAATTCACTGTGAACTCATTTTTTCTGGTTAATGCTGCGCAGTAGAGCTCCCTCGTCAATCAAGAGAGTCCCCGCGGGCTTCTTCATGGTGTGCCTGCTTTCTTACTTTCCCTGCATGGGGAAAGCCGGCTTTTCCTTTCCCAACTCCGTTAGCGCAGCCACAAAGTTGTCCGCGTAGTAAAACATGAGATTAGTACACATATTATTACACACAGGACCACATTCCATTCCTCACCTCATATTCTATCTAACCCACTCGCACTCCAACTGCAGTTACACCTGCATTTGCACCTTTTATTGCATTTAAAATTTTGATCTCTTTTTTTTTATTATGTAAATGCCTATTTCAAGGCAGTTCACAAAATTAAACTTTTTTAAACTTTTTGGCATAGAAAGTTGACTAGGTGATCCCAAGGGAATTTTGGCAACTCACGTCATATTGAGTCAAATTCGTGGAACTTTTTACCTGGAAATTGTCCAGGACATGTCAAATTACGTCACGTCACGTCACACACCTTTTAAACTTTTGTAATTTAAAAGTGCAAAGTTAAAATGAAACCGGGTGTTCGCGTTTCAGGGTGGTTCATATAAATTTGCGACACCCCTTTAGGAGTACACGCTGTGCGTTGTGCGATTTCAGAGTATCTTGGTGACATAATTATGAACCACCCTGTACAAGACTAAATATTCTGGTCTTATATTCTACTGAATATGTTGTGGAAATAGCGAATAAAATTCCAAAGAGTTTAGTTTCAGAATTGAAATCGTAGAGCACGCACGCACCGGTGTGGTGTGGGTGCCATAGCCATACCGCAATGTGAAATTTATTGTTAATTTTTTTGTCTTGGATGAGCTCTGAAATCTGAATCGCCATAAAACTGAACGTTCTTACCATTATTGTGTGGAACAATAATTGAAACCACAAGATGGCGTCTCCAGACACTAGTGGAGCCAATAAACAACAAACGAAACCACATGGGAATGGACAACCTGAAGGAGAAATGGACGCCTTGCTCCTCGGAGTCACACGGGTTAGATTTTCTATAAATAAATAGTCTTGATCAGCAGTGTTAAAAAATGGATACTCCCTGGCTTCAATATTTTTTTTAGTGGCAAATACATATAATATTAAGAGAAGTTTTTAATTTTCATCTAATTTTTTTTGTGACACCTTCTGTCGATTACGATTACAATTTTATGATCTCAATCTTGTGCGCGCGGGCTTAATAAGCGTCAGTCAGTCAAGGTGACCTGCATGGCCAACCATAAGATAAATTTTATGACGCAAGGCAGAATCTGAGACTCATGAATATTAAGTCCAATATGATTAGAATATTATACATGAGATGACTAGGACGCGGACGGACGAAGATGATTCTGTGCGTCCGTCCGTCCGTGCGCTGCGCGTGAATTATGATGTCAAAGAAATCTCTACAATATGTTCTCAAATAAATCTGTACATGTACGTTCGGTACGTGTGTAGTGTGTGCTCATGATTAAGATCAAAGAGGTTGGATGAATTTGTGGTTCACATCACAGGGAACACATAGGCAAAGGCAAACGTGCCAACGAGTCAAATAGAAAGATAAGAGCTTTAGGCAAAAATATACGCTATAGTAAAAATGTGTTTTATATGATCCACCCTGTACTGTATTCGGGCTTTCACTTTTGGCCCCATGTGCTGGTGTTAGAGCTAGCCATGCATGACTGACCGCTTTCACTTTAAAGGCAAGTATAAACCTGTCGCCAAAAATTCTTATTTATAGCCATCCAACTTCCGACTTCCGGTTTTAAAGGTCAAAGATGTGACAACCAACCATTCTTACTACAATAAATGGGTATTACCGTTTTTTTTGTATGATACGGCTTCCAAGGAAAGCCGCGCGGTTACTTTTGTCCCACCCTGTACATGTATATAGGTAGCATTTCTGAGAAAGTTGGGAGAAAGTGCATGGAGAAGATCAAAAAATAACACATAGTGTATTCGTATTTCTATTCGTATTCTAATTTGATATCTGCTGTCAAATCTAATATATTGATTTTTTCCACGTCGAGTATTGTGTTGTTCATTTTAATCCCATCTTTCTCTTTCCACGAGTGAGTATATGCAGAAAAAGTTTGTAGAAACAAAAGATGAGGAGACGTGTTTGGTGTTTGCTAACGAATCTTGCTTCATCTTCGTCTTCATCTTACGTGCGCTTCCACTCACAAAGGAAGCACTTAATTGAAATACAAGTATATACATGTCTTCATTAGTGAGTCATTCATCATGGATCATTCATGGACCAACAGCAATATTGTACGTATTGCATGTACATATGCAAATCATTAGGGAAGGCAGGCTAGAAAATATTACCTATTGAATAAATATACAGGGTGGCTCAGAAATCCAACCGATTAAATGATTTAATAATTGGAGGGCCAGCCCGTTAGGAGTTTTCATTCGGTGTTTGAGAGAAAATATGAAATATTTTAATAACACAAAAATTCTTGACATTTGACATTCTAATTCTAACACGTAATGAGATATTTATCTAATTTTCTGCTTGTTGGAGCGTGGGAATTCTGGCATTGCATATTACACTGCAATTCGAGCGAGGAGGAGAAAGCGAGGCTTTCAATTTAAGGTAGTTATTTTCAGAGAATTCTTTCACAGCGTCATCTATGCGATGATCTTGCATGGAATGAATGGACATCTGTACAGGGTGGTCCATTGTAGCTGATAATTAAAAATAATTAATTGCAAAATTATACATTCTGCTTGAGTCTCCCGGGGTTTACGAATTATACGCTTTTCAAAGGTTAAGAGATTTCCTATAAAGATTAATTATAAAATATGTATGTGCATATTATTTTACACCCTTGGGTGTTATAAACATAAACCACCAACCACCCTGTATGGTTCACTATCAATATTACCATAGAGATACAGTGCATCTATTAAAAGTGCAACAATTCTGCACGCCATCTTTTCTCGATTTAGTTCGACAGACATTGCACTACACTATCGGAATGTGGAATTAAAGTAGGTCGGTGGGGTGTGAAGTGTTCACCTCGTCAAAGCCAAAGCTAAAGCTAAAGCATGTCATGAAAAGTAAGAGCGTTGTAAAGTTTTCTACTACCCGGGCAGTACTTGCAATGCATTGCAGGGTAGAAACCTAGGTTGTTCGGATCAGAATTACCTCTCCGTACGTATTTTGGAGGTCGTAAAGTGAAGGAAGAGACGAGGGAATAATGAGTGGGTCCATGTCCAAGTAAATGCAGCTGTCTTGTCATGCCATCATAAAGATCTCACTCTTAAACCCTTAAATCACATCCAAAAACTCCTTTCACCTCTTCCGCGCTTCCTTTTTGCATTCTCTGTATACATTTCCATTCCGGACGGCATGCAGTGCCAGCTCTAGGTCGTTTTTTGAGATGGCCTAAATTAGACAGACCATTTGTTTATATGCATATTTTATGCACTTTTCGATATACAGGGTGGGGCAAAACAATGTCTTATTTTGCGTACCTTCACCACGCAGAGGGTAAAAAAAAGTGATGTCCAAGTCCGGGACTAAATGCGGGACTGGATGAGTGGATTTTGTTAGTACTAAAGTATTCCACTTTTATTTACTCCGACACTGCATGCACTGACTGCACTGGACTCCACACTTCCTATCCAGTTGAGGTAGCCATATCCACTATGCAGTCATGTCCTCCCAGAGCACATCTATGCAGTTCCATTTCCATATATGCCCACTTCACCCCACTACTGACACTAACATCGTACAGTACAGTCCCAATAAGTACCAGGATTTTGCTCAAAACTGATTCAGTCATTTTCAACGGTTTCTTTGTCAAGTGTCAACTCAAGTAAAAAAAAAAGTCGCATGCCAACACCGTCACCCGGGATCGAACTCGGGACAGGACTAGGACAATCCTACCCACTGTGTTTTTATAATCAGGGAAATAAAGAGGGTGGTGTGGTATTAAAAATATTTAGATTGCAGTGAAAAGGTTAAGTAAAATCTCGAAAGTACGCTGCGCGCTGTACCTAAAAAGCGAACTCATAAATAGTAGCAAATTTATTTATTTTTTTGTGGGGGTTGATGTAATTAGACTGACAACGCCTGTTTTCTTAGTTTGGCTTCCCTTTCACTTTGATCATCTCTCTTCCTTTAGTCGATCTTCTCTTGGCTAATTGAAAGATTGAAATCCTCTCGCGTTCTTTGACTAAATAGAGATTTTCATTTCTGTCAACCTCTTTGTACTTGACGGACGTTGATGACATAATGACATTGCGCTGTCAAATTAAGACTCATGGAAACAAACACTGTTGAGATTGTGAAGCCGCAATCCTTCCAGTCTTTTCAGGCTTCCTCATTCGTTCACAATTTTATCTTTTCAATTTTTCTACAACGCATTTTCCCAAAAGCCATGTCAAATAGCTAAATTTTTTCATAATAAAAATTTCATAAATTTCTCATAAAGTACATGGAATCCTAAATATAAAAAAAACAAAGGTTATCATTTCCGGTGCGAAGTAGCCAGCCCACGCCATCTAGCATCTCTTGAAATCCACATCAACAATTTCGAGAAAAATCCGGCCCAAAAATTAGTACTTAATTTTAACAAATTGGTGGGATATGTTGCAAGAAAAAGTGTAGAATTTTTGCTGCGGAAACACAACAGGAGTTAGAGAGCATTTTCTAGAAAGATATTTTCTTTGCAATTTTTCAAATGTAAAATTCATTGCAAACACTTTGCTTTTGGAGTGTAAAATGGGTCAGAGTCGCAAATCAAAATCAAAGGAGGAAAGAGTAAAGAGTTAGCTGTTCATTTGTTTGTTTGAATATTTACATTTACTTTCCACGCTGTTTGATCTGAAGTGGTCGGTCAGTCATTTAACTTCGCAGGTCTTTGAGTCTGTACAATTTGTGATTCATGTGCGAGTGCAGTGCCAATTACCATCACAGCGAATGTGGGTTGTGGTCGGTTCTTCGGAAGTCAAGTGAAGTCAAATACAAAATAGAACGCAATAAGGGAATAAATAGTTGAGTGGTTGTGGGAGTTTACCCGGACCGGCCTTCTACATGTTCTCTGTCAACTGAATAATCTCAACTAGTCCTTTTACCACTTCCCATCCATAGGCACCACACCACGTCCACAGCGAACCGGCTCTTGAACAGATTTCACTTGCATTGCATTGTGTCAATCGAAAAAGTCAACGTATGGCTTAAAATTCTTGGAATGCTTCAGAAATATTTTTGAGGTTTCAACCAGTATTTTTTTTCGTCAAACAATAAAATACTGACAAGGAAAAATATTGTGTGTCAAAATTTCATGATGTACGTGATTGTGATTGATTAAAAATTATTTTGCGGGGTGAAATTTCCTGAGTTGAAAAATGAGCCAGAGACAAGCGTCCAAGTCGTCTGGTGGAAGACGGACAAGATTTCACCGGAGACAGGACAGCATTCAAGATGAAAAGACTGTCAGATTTCTAAGGGTGAGGAAACGAATGTAAAATAAATGTTGTTAGCTTTTCGAACCCACTGACCAATTCACGAATATTATGGCATCGTTAATTGTTTCGGCAGTGTCTGAAATTTGGGACTTTCTCCACTTTCTCCATAAGCGACTACGGAGAAAGCATGAGAAAGACTTGGTTAATATTCAATACAAGGTTGCAATTAAATACCGGCTTTCTAATCATTATTGATTTAAGGAAAATAACGTATATCCGAATATTGAAAAAAATGTCATTTTAAACCTAATATTATTGAGACACAGAGATTTTCACTGGACGGGAAAAATCTTTCCGCCGAAATAGGTTGTGTGCTTTGAACGTGAAAATATAATGGTGCGTACAGCTGGGAGAAAACCGTCTCTGGCTACTGGGCTACTGAGGGGACATCGCTTGAGAGCGAAACTGAAATCTTATATAGATCCACAAATAGCATACCAGTGAAAGTTACCAGACTGGTGTTCCAGCTTTCTTGGCTAGATGTCGCTAGAGCGGGTGGAGAAAGTAAAGGTTCCGAACAAAGTAATTTGTCTTTCTCTAACATCATGGTTTTGGCTTTGGCTCCGGCTCACGTCAAACAATTCAGACAGAGAGACCATTGTATTGACACGGATTTCCCCAATTTCCACTTCCAAGGAACAGAAGTGTTTCTTATTGCCATCATTTCCGACTTCACGTAATCCTAGTGTGCTCTGACCCTGCACTGCTTGACTGTACAGATAAAAATGTATTCCCAATACTTCCGAATTTCTTACACAACAGAAATAAAATAGACTAAAAGAACAACTCCAAAAATAAAGTCGAAAAATGTACAGTGCAATAGCAACAAAGACACCGCGCGGTGCATTAAATTGATCCATAGATATTATTAGAACATGATCAGCAAAAAAAAATTTAGAACCCGGGGCTTGAATTCAACCCGTGCTTTTAATCTTCAGAATATTACGGCTTTCTCCATTGATTCTATGAAGAAAGTGGTGAAAGCTTAGCCTTGAATTTGAACCAGGGAAGGTACCCCTAGTAGTAGGAAGTCCATAAGGTCAAAAAGCTATTAGCTCTGGAATATTGTCGAAGATTCTAAGAGTTAGTTTTAGCATCCTTGGCACGTTCACGTTCCGTAATATTTCTGATGTAAATTCTTAACCTTACAGTTTTAGCATTGGCCAATTTTGTGCTCAATTTTTGAGATTTATGATTCATGCATGGCCAGAGTCCAAATTCCAGGATTTTTTTTCCCAAAGGCTGTATTTAAGTGAACTAGGTATACAATGCAGATGATTTACTTTCTCCAGTGTACTTGGGCTTGGGGATCAAGTTGTCAAAAGTGTAGCAGTTGCAGGAGTGTAAGTAAAAGTACAAGTAAAAGTCCATGCATGCACAAACTACAAGCACATGTAATGTAATGTTTGCCTTTGCCAGTCTCATGCAATGGCATCGCAAGTTTTGCAAGGGATTGGGCTGCGATTGCGATCCAAGTTTTTTTCTGAAGGAAAATTCTGTTCGGAACACTCGCCCTCCAATTCATTCAGGCACACAAGTTTGTCCAAGCACAGTCTGGACTTGGACTTTCAGCTCTCGTGAAAGTCCACGCAGTACAGTACAGTACATGCAAACTTACACAGATTCTTTTGCATTACAAAAAAATTAAAATTTAAAAATTACCGGTCGAACTAGTTAAAAAAATTATCAAAAATTTCAACAAATAATATTTAGAATTTAAAAAAATTAACGCGTGCATTAGAAAAACCAATTAAAAATGAAGCAGAAATTATAAATTGAATTAAAATTATACGTATTTGATTGTGTGAAGTCATTCCGTTAAAATTAAGTGTTAGTAAGTAAAAATATTATGCATTCAGTTCAGAGCACCGGAGATGGTGGACATGGGGGTGGGAAGGATGATGTAAGTTTTTCATAACTTCTCACGTATAATTACCATGCAGCTCTTGCAAATTATCCGTCTATTTTTATGTGGATTCAAAAAATTTTTTTGCCCTTTGACCTTGAAATTCTATGTTCTTGATAATTTTTTAGTTTTTCTTTAATTAATGTTATTAATTAATTTTGTGGAATTTTGTAGCCCAATTCTGGTAAGGTCATTTTTCTTCCACTGCATTGCTATTGTTATCCCAAATTAGAAAACGGGATGCGGACGCGCGCGCGGGATCAAATTAATTAATTTTCCGTAAGACTGCACAAGCAAACTACCAAAACTTTCTGCTAAGATTTGAATTTGTGTCTTCGTGTCTTGACATATTTGAAGATCTTCTGTGTGTATGTCGGTGACGTTTACTTACTTTGTTTTGCGGGTTGAGATTTAAGTGGATCATTCTTAAGATTCTCTCTGGGTGAAATTGACTCGCCCTTGCTTGCATATTTCGTCCTTGCCTTTCTTCTGCTTTTCTGAGAAAGCAAGGAATGAGAATAATTGATTAGCTTTGTGTAAGACAAGGGAGCCAAACCATAAGGCCCAAGAATGCGAACGGAGCGAAAAAAAATCGTAAATTTGAATGGGTCTCCAGACTCTATTCCATCCATGAATTTGTTCTCTCAAGATTTACAAGGGAAACACAGAGCATGCATGTCATATTTTTTTATGTGTACCATCCGATGCTGATGCTATACTTCTTTATCCCTTGGTCATTGTTTAAGGCGTTTGTTAATTAATGTGTGTAATTTTTCTTAATTGATTTTATGTTTAACACCTGAGGAAATTCCCTTGTCATTTAAAAGAGCCGAAATGGAATAGGCGAAGAGAAAAGAGAAAATAAAATGTTTTCTGTCCAAATCTTTTCTCTTCACCCATGAATTTATTTGGGCTAAAAAAATAGGCAAAAAAACACAGAGAAAGCATGGAAGAAAGAAGGCAGGATTTGGGTAGGAAGAATAGCCTTAGAGCAAGAGCAAGAGCAAGAGTGCAGAGCTTGGCATTTGAAAGGAGCTATTGCTATTGCTATTTCTGTTTCGCTGTTGCTGTTGCTGTGAATGCGAAAATGTGAAAATGTGATCACATAACAGAATTACAAATTACTCTGCGTCAAACTCAAACCATGTAATGCAAATCCCCCTCAAGCTAAGGAAGGAAAACCGAGCTCGCTGAGAGTGAATTTGAATTTCTTCATGTGTAGAATGTGTGGAGTTGTTTCATGCATTCCTTAAGGAAAATACTGCAGTGTGCACGAGTCCATTATCACTCTAAACTTACACCACCAAACCAATCGCCATACACACAAAACTTAACGACATACACATATGCGAACACACGATTCTCAGAATTTTTACAAACACCCTAGGTAGAGTTACAGGTACAGGGTGGTTCATTGATAAAAATTGCACAGTATTTTATTTCTCGGCGCGATTATTTATGAAACACCATGTACAGCTCTACAACACTACAGAATGAACGGAATAAATGGTGAACGCGTGAGTGGGACAAATCGCGGTCATTTGACCCACCTGGTGGGCTGCCTGGGCATGTATTCTATTAAACTTCGATTATTCTGTCAGTCTGTCAAGTATCACGCGAACACAAAATTTCTGGGCGCGCGAGAGAAGGAAATCAGCAAAGCAATGAAGTCAAGGTTCACCAAATTAACTCGTTCTTATTCTTTGGCATCGCGTGCGTGTCGCCTCGCGAATTTGGAATCGCGTGTGACTATGAAAATCCTGCCTGACTAGATTTATTTACCTGCCCCACCCAATCTAAATGTGAAATGTAATTTTACGTAATGTTAGGGTGGGGTGGCAAAATGTCCATCTGGCCAAGTACTGAGCACATGCATGTATGGTGACAGAATTCAATCATCACAATCGCAACACTAATAGAGTCAAATGAAAATTAAATACACCTGGGAAAATTCAAAACGTCATACATATTTTATTCAGGACTCCCTTCCAAGTTTTGCCAGAAAGCAAATGCCAGTATCTCGAGAAAGTTCAGGCGAAAATGTCATGCCATTTAATTGCATGCATTTTATTCTCAACATGCAGTTGGATATTAGGACTCCTTACCCGGTCGGCATTGTCTAACATTAATTTGTGTGCCATATCGTAAAGGTTAGTGGGACGTGAAATAAACTCCTTTTGTTCTTTGGAAGAGTCTAATTAGCTTAATTAGCATATTCCTGTGATTCCAGACCACCTTATTCTATTTTTATGGAAAAATTAGGGAATGAGATTTTCGATGGCATACACAGTATCATACTATCAAGTAGAATACATTAATATGGGTAATGCATTACTAATATCAAATTGTGATGCCTTATCACTCTGCCGATTCATTCAAAATTAGAGAGAAGGAAAACATGGGCTCAATAATTGCATGAACATTTTGTGGAACCCCATCACCGGAAGCACAAAGGAATGAATGTCTGAACCACTTTCACTCATATTCTGTGGTAGCATAGAATTTTGATTGATGATTTTCTAACAAACCGCCAATTGAGACAAATTTCGACATCAAAGCAGCCAAAGGGCGACGACTGAGACTGCGACTTCTAATCATTTCCTAGCGCACCGCTCTCGTGTATTAAATTAATGCAAAGGCATGAAATCCAATCCACTTTTGCTCCTACTGCTTTCACCCACTTTCACCACTCAAGCAACATTAATCCATCTCTTCATGCAAATTTCAAATCCAATGCATTGCAATGCAGTCCGAGTCGGAAATTCTGCCGGGGGATAGGCCGACGTGTAGATGTGATATTTTGTCCAGGAAAAATCGTTCCAGTACTGGAGTCCAGATTCTGGAATGACATTTTCCAAACTTTTCCCATGTGTCTCACTCAGCTTTCCAACTTCCTATTCAAATTCCCAGTGCAAAACTTGGGTTTGGATTTTCAAATTCCGCGCCACTAGGGCAAAGCTGTAAATAACTGTCTGAACTCCAAGAATAGTGTTGCCATTCCAAGGCAATGCCTTCTCGGTCAAGTTGTATTTACTTGCAGTGTCTGAAATGTAAGACAATCAGTGCAATGAAAATTTGAAACAATTTATAACAATTTAAATTGGCTCAGGGATCCAAATCTTTGGAATAAATGCGCAGAAAAAAGTTTTGCAATAAATTATTCTGCTATTGCGAATTGCAATGTAAATGTAAGTGATCATCCCATCATATCCCATTTCCCGGAAGAGCGTCCCTTTGAATTTTATTCTCTTCCGAGTGAGTGCTTTCCTTTGGCTGCCTCGAATCAAATCAAATTCTCTTTTGAATATAAAAAGAAAATGGGCGGTATAAAAGTAACCACAGCTGCTGCACTGCAATGTCTGCAATCTGCAACACATGCGAAATCTAGCTTACACGATAAACAAGGAAAATTGGATATTATGTCAAAAATTGTTTCTTTGTGGCTATTTTGCTTCACTTTCATTTTTATTACGTGTAAAGGATCCTTCCTTAGTCACAATAAACGAAATTTGAAAATTTGAATTTCCCGCTTTTTTTATCTGGGGCATTATGAACAACATGGCGTCACCAGCACCCGTTTTTTTCTATTTATTAATTATTCGTCCGCGTCCGCTCTTGTAAAAAAATCTAATTAAATGTCTGAAGCAAAATTTCTTTGTAGAAGGGCGAGGAGTCGCTTTTTCGGCCAAAATTTGTTTTGGAGTGAAAGCATGCGAAAACACATGTGCTTTCACTCCAAATATGAAAGGAAACGAAAGGAGCTAGATTTTCTATAACATGGCATGGCGTAAGCAGAATTTAGATAGCCTCTGCATTGCACCAACCAAGGAAACTCAAACTCATGAGCTGTGAACTGTCTACTAACCTCAAATAGGATTATTATCTTGACTTTCACCCACCAAGCGGCATTGCATTCGCATTCTCATGCCATGCCATGCATAAGATCCAATCCTGAGATGCATAACATAATCCAACCTACGTATGTACATGTATGTGCATTCTGCATTCCATGCATGCATGTAATATTTTCTACTTCAAAATCCTGGTATCTTGGATTCCTGGCCCAAAGACTGAAAATGCGGCAAAGTCGATTTTCTTCTCAAGTGGATCGCAAGCCGCAGCGGAAGTAACAAAATCCTTAATGTGAAATGTCTGAGGAAAATGGAAACTTGAGGAACGGAAGTAGTAGAGACTTGTAAATTTTATGAACTGGCGCCGGCCGATGAACATAAAGTATATAATATAAAGTCGTGTACATGCCCAGTGGGCATTAATTATGTACACGACTGTCAGTAAATGATACTAGTAGTTTTTTTTAAAAAAATTATACATAAAAAATTGCCAGGAGATACTTACAAGCTCTTCGTCAGTGAAAGTAAGATAGGAAAAGGAACATTGACAGTAATTCCTTGTTCAGTTTAAGTTGAAGTATTTTTTCTTTGAAACTTTTGTGATGACAAAAGAAAATGTCACATTGAATTTATAGACCGGTTTGGTAGTACATCTAGCGCTGAGAAGACGGGCAGCATACATGTACCAAGTAATCCGTAGCATCTCAGCTGAAATGGCGGCAATAAAACTAGACAAGTTGGCAAACTCCACTTACTTATCAAGCTCACATAGACTATACAGTAAATTAACTTGTTAAATGCAGTGGCATGATTATGTAAGTCCAATTACGAGGATAACGAAGGTCAATGTATTTCTGGATGTCCCGGGTTCGATTCCTGCTCGAATTACCATTCCTAATTTCTGCACAGTCTCGTCAGAAGAGGACCTCTTTGATATCAGTTCAGGTAGCATTATTGTAGTAATTTAAATGGCTATAAAAGAAGAAAATAGTTCTTTGTTAAAAGACTATGACGTATTTTTGTTCAGTTAGTTCAGGATTTCCAGAACCCCGGATTTTACGCAGACACCCGACCCGAATAACCATGGAGTTTTGAATGTGAAAGTAAAAGTAATTTATAAATCCAAACTCTGAAATTCCAGTTCTCCTTAAATTCATAGGGCACTTAGGTTA
>JAQIXO010000531.1:0-18805 GCA_034700305.1 Protaphorura armata
TGGTTGTTTCTTTTTTTTACTGTTAATACTTTTGTCTGTGGAACTTCCGGGTTGTGGCTCACCAGCCATTTTACAAATCAAAAGTATCAAATATTTTAACTGTTAACTCTGGGATACATTGACTGTAGTGTGACAAGAAAGACTCTTTAGCTGTAAAAGGAAACGTTGGTTTGAGATTTTGAATGGTAAAACAAAAATGTATTGTTTTGAGAATATTGGTGGAGGTGGCAGTATAAGTAGTGTTTTCGGGAGTACGGTTTCGGTACTGGGGTTTTCGGTTCCGGTTTCGGTCCCGTAGTACGGGCCGTACTCCCGACCCGTAAAAACCGAATTGGAAACGCTAGATATTATATGTTATATCTAGGTTTGGACAATGGAGAAACTATGGTAATGTTAAGGTCTTCATCACACCCATTGTCGGACCGATATGCCACAGATAACACTGAAATTTATTTGTTCCCAAAAGTTTTTAGCACAGCACTGAATTAGGGTAAAGTCAGTTGTATTGTTTATATAGTGTTTAGTCCAGATAGATTTCGCCAGAAGAACACCTCAATTTCATCAAATTCTTCTCCACCTTCAAGAGTGCATTTGACTTATGTCTGAATCTGTTTTGATACACGAAACAAATGTACAAGATAATATTTAAGAATTAGCAAACTTGCGTGCTCGTAGAAAGAAATCATGAAATATTCCTTACTTTCTGTTTTGAACAAGTCGGATTTTGGCACGGTGTCCATTGCTCTTATGATTTCTTCCCCCTCCCTCCCTAGTTTTATGATCTCGTTCTGTAAAAATTATATTTATGAAAAATTCTATTCACGTTTCTAAAAAATGATGTGGTTAATGCAAAAAAAATTATTTTTATTTAAAATTTTTATAATAAAAATTGTCATGAAATATTACCAGGATTTCATTATCAATCTCCTGAATTTGCTTCCGGTACTTTGTGTTGTTTTCTTTTGCAGTTTTGAACTCCTTTGCAGACTGTCTTCGATATAGACCTCCACCATAACTTGAGAAAGTTGGTTTAATCTGCATTCGTACTTTGTTGTCAGTTGTCCCTTTAGGATTTCGTTTTAACTCAATGATCTGTTCAAATATAATTGAGAACTGTAGCATTAGCATTCATGTAAAATCTACCAACAATAGCCGGGTCGAGCTGAAAATTTTTAATCTCACATCTTGATAAACAGGGTGAGTCTGAAATGTCCCACTTTTGAAATTAAATATCTTCCAAACGGATCAATCGATTTGGGTTCGGTTTTCTCTAAAATTTGCTTCGATATCTAGATTGACGATTGTCATAGTCCTGAAAGCGTAGGACAATTTATACTGATACTTTTTCAGAAATTTGGAATTATTTTTTTCTCGTTTATTTAACATTAAGGCTTATGGGAGTACGATGTTAAAATGTGTTTTTCTCACTTTGGTCATGCAATGTGATAAATTGTCTTTGAAAAATTACCTTTGGTAAGAATACCGAACAAAGTGTTCCACTTGTACAGAAAATGATTAAAATACTGATGATGATGAAATACACAGTTTGTTTGTCTGTAAGAACATATGAGAGGGGAGCTCCAATGAGACTCATCACCACACAGTTGTACACACTCATTCCAATGTATTTTGAGTCATTCAAGGCAGGGAGGGTCACTTGTCTTGTTTCCCAAGCCAAAAAACAACCAAAAGCCTGCTAAATCAAGTTCGTAATTCATTATTCAAAAATCAATTTACAATAGAAAACAAAAATTGTTACCAAGAGCAGACCCTTGTAGGCGTAAATGATACCAATGAAAATGTTGATGTTGTTACTCTTACAAAACTCTATGGATGGAATGATTTCAATGTTATCATGTTGTGGATGTGCCTGCGTCCGTGTGGACCATGTATAAAGTGTTAATTACTAATTAATTTCAATTATAATATTTTATATAAAAAAAGTACACTTACATAGCTTGTCAAATGTTTAGTCTCACGATAAAATGGGTCCATTAATTGCCATGAAATCATAATAATCAAATCAATTGTAAAGAGAATGCTGACAACCAAAAATAATTTCATATCTTTGATCATGCTCTGCACAGGAATGGAAAGAAATATGCATATTCAAAAATAAAAATAAACGGTCAAACTATAAAAAAAATTGTCAATGAGATGTTAGTAGGAGATGGACAGGGCGAACATTTTTACACACACGGAACGCATTGACACTGGTGAAGATGGAGTAGACTCGCCATGTTTTACTGAACATTGAGCTAAAGACAAGAGTAAAACCTGACATGAGAATCCAAACCCTTGCTGTACAAATATAAGGGTACATGTCAACAGACGTCATGTCTGAGTCAAGTCCAAAGACGATAATACTCGTGTACGCCACGACACAGCCGATGATGATCAAATTATTCAAATAAGGGCTTGACATTTTGATGTACCTGGTTTCAAAAAAAAATTTGTGTAGAAGATCGGATAATTGTTCAGGTAAAATCAATATCGGTTGGGTTCTTCCTCTTGGCACCAGTAGAATTTGTCTAAGTCCCGCATTGTTTGGCATTACAACATGCGAGAGATGGGAAAGGTGTTCCGTGAACTGAATCAATTACTCAATGCCCCCGGTACTCGCTTCAGAAGAATGGTCGCACCAATTAAAGCTAACCGACCTGGATTTAGGATCTACCTGGCTCAAGCCAATATAAATTTGTGTGAGTGTGACATGTACATTCAGTGGTATTGATGTATAAGTGGACCAAAATTAGCGATAATTAATAATTTCATGTCTTATGATCCACCCTGTATTACAATACAGATATATATGTACAGATAAGTTAATGTGTAGAAATTCCATTGATATTCAGATCCATAAATAATAAATTCATTTCTTATGCTCCACCCTGCAAGTGTCACACTTTTAATTTTTTTTGTACATAAATTGTACGGTCTACTATGGTTTGTATATGATCAGAATGAATTTATGACAAACACACAAACCTGCGGACGGACTGTCGAGGTCGAATGGACAGGTGAATGATCTCCTTGGAAAATGCGAAACACCTTTCCTATCTTTCCCGTGTTGTAATGTCAAATAATGTTTTGGGACTTAGAAATATCTTTATAAAAAGCGACGGTGGGAATTAGCCAGATACAAAAGAGTGGTCGATTCGCCAGAGTTACTCTATTTTACGCCATTTTCATTGCAAAGCAAACATTTAAATTATTTAATTCAAACTGAGACTGACCTATGATTCCTGAACTTAATATTGATCACCAAAAAAAAGATGGATACAAGGATGCCAAGGGCCGATATGGACGTGAGTACAATGAAAATACTCAAGTTGATTCTTGCGGGTTCAATTTGTGGAAGGGTGCGGTCTTGGGGTGGTTCATTTTCATCGAGTCGATGTTGCCATTTTATATGATCTGGGTAATACTTTGTTAAGTTCATTACGTGTACCACGGAGTCGTACTCCCCTACCTTCACTTCCGTATTCACGCTATGGTACTCTAAACAAGATGTGTTTAACAAAACGCTTTTTTAAGATTTTTAAAGAAAAGAAAACTCATACAAAATTTTATACCTTGAAACTGTTTGATGAGAGTCCGGCCCTTGCGTCCATTGTCTATAAAGCTGACTACCCCAGTCACACCCATGAATTGAATGACACTCAGAGCATTCAACAATTCCATTTCCCATTTTCTACTATGGTATTCAAATGTAGTCAAATATGAAGTAGTATTTTTGGATTTGAGGATGTTATTGAGTGCGAGTGCAATGGCCCATATTCCATCGTAAGAGTAACCATGGAAACGAGACTGAAGTCCAAGGCTCACGGATTCATAAATTTCTTTGTATTGATGCGATGTCTGATAAGAGTAAGATAATTAATTACTTACGATTAGTGCAATGATTTTTTGTTTGTGAGCAATTCTCTCTCAAATCACCCAGTAATGTAATTATTTTTGATGGTGGTGGGTCAAGTGTCAAGTCCTTTTGAAATGGACACAAGTCCAATTCCAAGTACTTTCGAATAATTCCAAATACTTGAGTCTAATTATGCATACCCGCCCAGATACAGTGATGTCGTCTGAGGATGAGAGTGGTAAAAAGTCTATCAGAATAGTTCCTTTCAAAGCCATTTCAATCTCAGTCAATGTACAATTTGTGTCACCAGACGACGTCCACCATGAAGTATCATAGGTTGCCGTGATCAGCCATTGGTATTTCTTTCCATACATTCCCTCTTTGTAGGCCTAGAAAATAGTGCGTATCCCACTTTATTACCGACCAAGCACGGGTAAGGCAAGGTGTTACCAGACTTGGGTTCAATTACTCTGGAATTTGTCATTAAATTAGTCACTATTTACAAATTACAGCCACACCGATATTTGTGAAGGTAAAAAATTGTACTCTTATTTTCTTTGTGTACCTCACAAAATATTCTGCGTGCCCAAGTCTCATTAAATTTTCCAATGATGATTCGAACATTTTTCTCCTTGAGTTTTTGGACTTGAGAAACTATTTGATCCACAAAGGACTGAGATTCTACGACCTCAATCCCATCATCATCCAAGTCTTGGATTAATTTATTATGAGCCAGACTGTAGCGTAGACTATTTTGATAGAGTGTCCCAACACGACTCCAATGGTACAGATGTAACAATTCAATCAATGGTGCATTTAATTCATTCTCAGACGGAACAATGCGAAATAAATTTGGGTAGATTAGACTCGAGTACTTGGGATGAGTGTCACCGTAAGAGAGTTGAGTCATGAACCAACGTTTAGATGCTTTGGCTATTGGGTCAGTCACGACTGAGCATACGTCACCAAATAATATGATTTTTCTTGGGAAATTGTACATAAAGTCAAAAAAGGCTTTCAAATCGGTCCCAGCGTCACACTGAAATAATAAATCGAATCGAATCAAAAACACAAACCAATTATTATATTACTTGATACGTATAATATTTGAGGGGAGCGCGCGCGCGTGCGGAGCAGTCTGCTAAATCATGGAATATATTTTGAAGTCACCGGTTCAATTCTCACTAACGTGAGGTGACGTACCTTGGTGTCCTTGATGTCAATGTGAAGGACATAATTGGATAGAATGCTCTTATGATTATTGATGTCATGGATGGCTAGTTGGACGGCTGGGAGTACACCAAGTCCAATTCGTCCTTTCACAGTCCCATTACTCATTGGAAAAAAACCTGCAATGTGGAGGGGATAATTGGATAATTGGAAGATTTTTTAATTCGACTATTCACTTTGTATTCATTCATCCCCACCGTGTCCGCACACATGACACTTCCTAAGAATAGCAAGACGGTAAATGGGACCAATCCTCCGCCTCCGCCTGTACAATAATGGCTTCTACTTCTAGTCCGTGAGATCCACATGTTTGTTTATAATTTATTTTCACTCGTTTTGTTTATAACGACAGTAGTCGACAAATTAATAAAATCAGATTTGTTATTGTCAATAGTTGTAATTTTAAAATTGCTCGTCTCAATATTGACCAAGTAGGAAACCTGAAAATGTACAGAAGATTCAGTCAGATTGGATTCCTTTCAACCAAGCATGTAATTATTCTCTTTAATTTACAGGCGAGTGAAGAACTTGTTGTGTCGTGAATTGTAAAAAAAATATATATTGACATTGAATAAACAGTCCAGACTGGGTAACAGCCCGTGTGACCTATGAATACCGAACGTAATGAAAGAAATGTAGGATGCAATTGTAGAAACAGAGATTAAGGGAACCCATGAAAAGGCGCAATTTTTGAACAAGAGGTTCGAGAGTTACTAGACATTTCTATAACTGCTTCTACGTTAATATCAGATGAAGCGGACAAGCGGAGGACGGGCTGATGAATGGTGCGTTCACGCGAGACCCACATAGTAGACGGACAGACAGACAGACAGACATCGCTAATTTATAAGCCCATGCACGACTGACTGTTCACGGACTAACCAGTTTTGCGTTAGTTGGTATTGGAAATAAGAGTATATCGTTTGAGATTGTATGCTCAAACCAGGTGTATGTACGTTTACAGGCGTCCAGACGGGCTCTTACTCCAACCGGTTTAACATATATGTCTATAGGAAATAACTGCGTCAGCAAAGAAACAAGGACATGACCACCTGAAAGTGAAAATTTAATAGTGCATGAATATAGTATTGTAAAGGGCTTCTAAAATCCCAATTTCCGTCCGTCTGTTCTTCTCACACTCATGTTTTCACCTCAATCACATTAAACCAACTCCACTGCAAAAATAATTCAATACATATGCCTCAGAGTAAACTACATCCACGGGCGGCTACCCAGTCTCGACTGTTTATTACACGAATCATCGACGATTCGGGACTTAACAAGGTGCTCGTGTGTAAAGTTAAAGAGAGGAATTTATTGTTTGGTTGAAAGAAATCCATTATCACTGAAAGTCTTCTGTTCGTTTTATTTTTATTTTCTTGCTTCGTCGAAATTAATACGTGTATATAGAAAATTACGGCTATTGATTTAATAACAAAGTGAGACCCTATTGGGAAATATACAGACAGTGTCAGGGTCTGGCCCATACATAATCATTTGTATTTATAGACGTGTGGTGTTGCAACTTCTAACCCAAAAAATTATGATGAGACAAGGGAAGTGCATTGACAGGATCATAGTTATCAACCTTTTCACTCTACTGTGTAGTTCAGGGGTCATCCCAACAGTCAGTTGTGTCAAAAATGTCAAGCTTCACGTGGCAGGCCTTTTCCCTATCAGTGGATCTGGAGGTTGGCAAGGTGGGCAGGTTCGTGATATAGAATGGGCATAAACAGAACTCCTCCTGTATTCGCTTTACAAAATAAAATAATAACGCTTTATACTCTACTACTTTCAAAATCCCTACGAAAAACATTTAAGTTCAGTGTGCACATGAACAATCCTCAATATTGCAGAGATGAATGAATGTTCTGTAGCTATTTGTTTTCCTGCGTCGATCATTAGATTTATTACTTACTAATTCCTTGTTTGCAAAAGATGGAGCGTCTGAGCCTTTTGTCTACGAGATCTGTCCGTCGATTTGTCTCTCTATTATTGCGAAAGACTGCAAATCTGAGCTAACATTTGACCAAGGATTTTTGACTAGTTAATTGTCTTTACAGTATTGCTCTTAACTACAAAAATTTCCAAACAAACAAACTTTTTGAGCACTGGGATCCAGGGTATGTTGAACAGTCATGCTGTTGGGAAATTACTCCCAGTGTCAAAATTCCAATGCAACCAGTAATGCCTTTTAACCCGTGTAACCTAATTTATCATTGTTTTGTCGTAGCAACGTTACCGTTAAAGTGAAAGTGAAATTTTGACCGCGGTCAGAGTTAGGAGCAATCCTAATAACACATTTAACAACTATAGTGAAAAATCCTTGCATTTGACCATCTATGTGTGCCCGTGACCACTCTAACTCTCGCACTTCTTAAGAGTATGACTTCAAATTTGGTATGCGTGACCCTTGAGTCATAGCTCCGGAAGAGTTCGTTGGTCAACAATTTTGAGCAACTTCTAGGGGTACTTTACTATGTATTGCGAAAGACCGCAGGTCTGAGCTATTCATTTGTCCATGTCGTTCGTTCGTTCGTTCGTTCGTTTGTTCGTGGGTGCGCACTCTGGCGGTCGCATTTCTGAACGGAATTTGGTATGCGTGACCCTTTACATAGCTCCGGACGAGTTCGTTAACAAGATTGGAGGATCGAAGGGGAGGTGTACTTGACTATATAAACCTGGCCAACACTAAGCGGTATGCAAACCAACATAGTCTAAAGCACCACTGAAAATGCTGAAGCAATTTTTTTCACTTCGCCTCCTGTTGGGTAGTCTGTAGAGGGTGCGCTTTACGGATTTAAGCCACCCGTGATTAAACATTCTCTTTACAAGAGGAATTATACGAAGCAATGTGAATAATAACTTGCTATTTCGTCAAGCCATGGAAAAGGAAAAAAGTGGTAATTTTGGACCAAAAGTAGTTTTCTTTGTATGTACAAGCATAGACCCTGAAGCGCTAAACTCCATTTCTTTCAACATCGCAACAGAGGCAGAGGGAAGCAAGAAGTATAATATTTTGGATTTCATATTCGCTACACACATACGCACACCTTGTAAACGAAGTTTTGGTCCCACAGACATGAAACTTGGCCCGCATGACCAGGAGCCGTTGGATCTCCATTAGTTCATTTGGCAGGAACACTGGTTTAAGTGGAAGGGCACGTGAGTATTTAAATCAGGTCAACTCGCAGCGCAATCTTAATCAACATTAATTAGATCGTGTCAATCCCAAAACATCGCCAGTATAGTTGACTAGAGCACGCACTTATGATAAGCTAACGGTTTCCGCCTTTGGGTTTCGATCTACATGATGTACGTAGATTCATTCTAACTCTATGCAAATGCTCATCCGCATCCAAACCAGGATATGATTCTGCTGTAGGTTGCCCTTAATATTTGGCTATACACGCACAATTCGTCAATTTATTGACGAACGGGCATCTAGTCTAAGAGAATTCATCCAAGACCATCTCTGCAGTCTTACTGATCACTCAACTTCTCGAGAATGATCGCAGACACCAAAAAACACGTTTCTCTAATACTACAGGGCATTGTGGATAAGGATAAGCAAGGATACATTAGATTTCGGATAAAAATAATTCACTAAATTCACTAAAACACTTACGTAGTAAATATTTCGAATGGCTTATACGTCAAATGGATCCCTAGTATTACCTAACCTAAATCTCTATTTCTGTGTGTGTTCTATCGCTCACATTCCTTTGACGGCTCACATTAATTTGGTAGGCGCAACATTCGAAACATGGCGCCGGACAATTTCGTTGCCCGGCGACTTATGACTATGACTACTACTAGGGGTACTTGACACTTGACTTCATTAAACACGATTTTCTGATTTAAATATACAATGAAATGCACTATTTGTGATAGTAAGACAATTTGAGACTGCATAGCAAAACAGGTATGGACCGTCGGTCTGCGCATCACGTAGCATGAACAATTATGAAAGGGATCCATATGCCTAGTACAACCACTCCTCCACACACACATACGAACACATGAACATTGTCACATTCCTCTTTCAATGGGAATCTTTTCTTGGAGATGCTTTATTGGCCCACGGATTATGGTCCTGTAAGGGCTTATAAAATGTCCGTTTCACCTTCGTTCCTCTGGAATCACATGTGCTTCTTAGAAATCCATATCTAAATCTGTCTACCGCTGTCTATACTGTCTTACTGTGTCACTTGAACCGGCTCCCGCCTAAGCAAAGCGTTTACGAATATGTTTAATCCAATACTACGATGGCCATTTTGAAAGTACGTGCGCGACTTAATAGTTCACAATCTCAATTCCATCATAAATCTCATTTCTCTATACTTTAGGCGTGCCAACCGGCGGCATCAATGGCCTTGGCGGACGTGAACGAGAGTCCATATATATTACCCGGGTATCATTTACTAATGCATTGGAATGACAGTGAGGTAAGTCAATCAAGTGTTAATAAACGTCAGGTGACTATATTGAGACGGCGGCGAAGTTAATAATGCGCTATGAGTTTTCACTAGGTAGTGGAACATAACTTGCAAATTTCTCAATACTACGCTTCGTATACGTTGCGTAGACACTGTAAAGCAGTACTACGTCAAGTGATTATATAAGAAAACCAATGTTGTATCCTCCGTGATGTTTCGTCAAATGATTAAATTGCAAGCCAGTGACACACAAAAGACCAAAGATCCCAGCACTAACCGTCAATAGAAATGGCTAATAAACGGAAAAATGACATATCCACTGACCTTCAAAATAAGTGCGACACGAAAAGGCGAGTGTTCAAGTCCAATTAAAAGAGAGAAATAAGAAAAATTTACCTCGTCCGTCTGTCATAAACGAGAGTAGAATTTTCTCTTTCTTTCTCTTAATTGGACTCCCCGGAGGAACTTGCCTCTTTTAAGGCATTTTTTCACCTTCAAACGATTTCCCTTTTTTACAATTCAACCGCTCCCTCCAAACGTACAAGCGTCGCGCGTCTGGGCCACGCCGAAGACCTTCGTCTTGTGCATTCAATTACGCGTCGCATTTTCATTCTGACTGGTGAAGTGTCGGTGGTGGAGAATGGGGACTAACCCGCTCAAACGAGAAGCACGTAAAAATATATTCAAGAAATCAAAATAAATATGAAATAAGCGAGTGGCCTCTCTTCTGCCTCTATTCCCTGTGAAAGTAGTGTGAATATATATTGAGTAAGAATGTCACCGCCGATATTGCAAAGATCATTGAATTTTTTGTAGAATTTTTTTCGATTTTGTAATGCGCCCACAACCACCGCAGAAAATCGTTTGCTATACTATGTGTAAATTTCATTTGGTTGGATTTAGTGTGAGCCAGGTCTAGGAGCTGCAGCCATGTACGATCTTTTGTACCATGGTCCTAATAAGCTCATCCTTCTAGCAGGGTGTGACACTGTTTGCACAACAGTCGCAGAGGCTGCCAATCTGTGGAACCTTATTGTTGTGAGTTATCATAATTGGAATCCATGTAAAATGCATGTACGTATTTGATGATTGATTGATTGACTAATTTTATTTTGATGATTGATTGACAGCTGTGTTATGGTGCGAGTAGTCCTGCCCTATCGAACCGAAACCGTTTTCAAACACTATTCCGTACTCATCCAAGTGCCATCATTTTAAATCCAGCTAGGATATTCCTCCTGAATAAATTCAAATGGACACGGATCGCCATTTTGCAGCAAGCTGAAGAAGTTTTCCTTACTGTAACTAGATAAAATTTAAAGAATTTTGAACTTATGTCATATTTACTTAAATTTATTGATGTGCTCGTTGAAGACGGGTAAGGACCTTGAGGAGAGGTGCCAGGAGGCGAATATAGAGGTTGTGACTCGTCAGACTTTTTTGACTGACCCGACTGTAGCGGTAAGGAATCTGAGGAGACATGATGTCCGGATCATTGTGGGGTTGTTCTATGTAAACGCCGCTCGTCGTGTTCTCTGTGAGATCTATAAGCAAAAGTTGTATGGGAAAAGTTACGTGTGGATTTTGATGGGGTGGTACGAAAATAATTGGTATGAGCTCTCACTTGAGTCTGAGAATTTGGACTGTACAAAGGAAGAAATGAAAATAGCAGCGGAGGGTCACCTCACGACTGAAGCCATCCTGTGGAATCAGGACAATAGGAATACCGTCTCCGGCATGGTAAGTAAGTTCACTTAAGATAAAACAAACATCCTTGACATATAACCTTCGACCTTCCTTCACCTCATGTGGATCTAGACAGTCGAAGACTTCCGGCTAAGACTCCATGATAACCTCAAACACCATGGTTACGACATTGATAATGGGATATACCCCGAGGGCTACCAGGAGGCTCCCTTAGCTTATGACGCCGTCTGGGCTGTTGCGATCGGTACAATAACACAGAATGATTTTTGCACAGTGATTACGTGTCTAGCTAGCTCCAAACGGCAATGTAATTTTATTTTCTAGCGTTCAATCGAACAATCCAACAGCTTGGCAAAAAAAACATCCGACTCGCAGACTTCCATTACAATAATACTGAGATTAAGGATGAAATTATGAGTGCCATGGAAGGAACGACGTTCTTAGGTGTGTCTGGCAGAGTAGCTTTCTCAGCAGAGGGGGACAGAATCGCTCTCACGCAGATTGAGCAGATGCAGAGAGGAAACTACAGACTCTTAGGATACTATGATGTGGAAAACTACAACATTACTTGGTTTTCAGATGGAAAATGGACAGGTACGCACGGAGATGCAGAACGTATACAATTGACCAGTATTTTGATCAAATGAAAGACAGATGAAGCCTTTGGTAGGTGGGAGAGTCCCACAGGATAGGACGTACGTCAAAATGGAGAGGAGAGAGATATCAGTCACGCTTGTAGTGGTCATGAGTACGATTGCCATTGTAGGAGTCCTGTGGGTCCTCGTCCTCATTGTCTTCACCTACATCTTTAGAGATAGAAAGTATTGGAAAAGGAATGTGAGTTCATATCAATTATAAGAGTGAGTAAATATGTTTTTTTGTAGAGCGATTCAACTCTCAAACCCTATGACAAACACACTCATGTTGATTGGGTTCTCTCTCTGTTTTGCCTCTGTATTTTTGTTTGGAATGGACGGAGAGTTTGTTCCACTCACTGCCTTCTCAACCATATGCACAGTCAAAACATGGGTCCTGTCTGTTGGATTCACTCTTGCCTATGGGTCCATGCTCACTACAGTATGGAGGGTTCATCGCTTGACCCGTCCCAATCTCAACAAGCCAGAGACAACGGTTTTTAACTCTAACCTTACTCTAGATGGAGGACAATTATAAAACAGGGAGGGCCATAACAATTAACTATTCGTTTTAATTTCCTCAATTCAAATGTTATCTGAAAAGTGAGACAGCCATGTTGTTTAGAATTTAATTATAGGTTTTATGAGCTGAACTCTTCTGTTTTTTTTTTCCAAAATTTCAAAAAAAAATTTCAAGAATTAATTTCTTTTTGAAATTTTTCAATACTGTAATAAAATTTCGCTCGATATTTTTTTCAGGAAAGAAATTGAGAATTTTTGAGATCGGGAAATTAAGATTACAGTGTTTTGGCTATTTCCGTCTATTTTTGCTTACATTTTCATTGACGGCACACGGCGTACAGGATGGGAAATTTAATTTTAGGGTACAATGACTAACTCACTTTTAAGATACAAAAGAATCGAGGAATTTAAAACGAATAGTTCATGTTTTTAGCCCACCCTGTATATTTGCTCACGAGGATGATTGCTAAACCCCGTTTTCTTATGTATTTAGCACCAGACTCAACCTGGGAAATTGTATTTACTCGTCACAATCCTGGTTGGAATTGAAATTACTTTCCTGACAGTTTACACTGTGGTTGATCCCTTGGAGCGGGTCATTGAGACGTTCGAGTTAGAGCGACCTGACTCCAGCCTCACGGACGAGGACTTTGTAATTCTTCCATACTTGGAACACTGTCAGTCTCACACCAATATTTGGTTGGGTGAGTCGCAATGGATTGACTTTGACTCTAAGTACGAGGGCGAACTTTTATATTCTAAAAACGGGGGACTTAGAGGCGTTCTAAAAATTTGAAAAAATTCCAGTCGTTTCGCAGTGCGATTTGAACGTGTTGTGCAAAATTTCAGACGAATGGGCCAAATACTCCACGCACAGTGAGTCCTCAAAGAATAGAAGCCAAAGTACGATTTCAGCACGGCTTTTACGTCGTTGTCATACTCATAACGTGTTCCGCGTAGATAATTCTTCAAATTACAAAACTGGTAACAATAACCAGAAACCAGGTCGATATTGCATGGGGGTGAAACATGTCCTCGAAGCCGCGTTCAAATTTGACAGCCTCTCCAACGTCGGAGGTGTGAACCAGTGAATAGTGGTCTCACAGATGCTTTTTCTTGGTTCTACTTCGTGCCCTCTACTTCTTTTTTCGCGAGCTTCAATTTTTTCAAGCTTTCAGTTGAAGTTAGCCCACTTATGGTCCTCTTTAGTAGCATGAAGAGCACACAACCTTCCTGGTCCCTGAAAACACCCGCTAAACTTTCCCCACCCAACTTTCTCTTTTTGCTTTCACTTGACACGGGGATGTCCTGTGATTCAACTGAATTGACAGGACCTTCGTTTCAAGGTCATTAAAATAACATCAGGTATCATCCCCACCGACCAGAGTTGAAAAAATCTTAGGTCATTCGAAATATACCCTAAATTCTCATCATCGAACTGAACCGCTTTCTGCTTGTTAGAGAAGGTTAAAAGTTGAAGTACCAATCGCGCGCTCACTTTTCTCATACCCAAATTTTCGACTAGGATTTTCCTAACACTCTCTTTCGACATGCCCATGTCCTTGGCTATTTGACGCAATATTACTCGCCTGTCAGATTTCACGATTTCTTATACTTTAAACACGTTTTATTTAACGGGTTTAACACGTAAAACATAGGCCACAGTCGGTTTCTCATGTTTCAGGACTCACTTTGCGTGGAGTATTTGGCCGATTCGTCTGAAGTTTTGCACTACACGTTCAAATCGCACTGCGAAACGACTGGAATTTTTTCAAATTTTTGGAGCGTCTCTAAGTGCCCCGTTTTCAGGACTTAAAAGTTCGCCCTCGTAAGCTGCAATGCAGCTCAAAATTCAAAATTTCGGGTAAGGTTGATACGATGGAACGCCTTGACCCAATTTCTTGAGGTTGTTGGGGTTCACAGGGGTTCTTTGAAATGCTCCTACGATTCTGAGTAAAGGAGAATTCAGAACAAAGTCAAAAATTTAAAACTAGGGGTCAAAAGGTCACAATGAAAAGATGGACTATAACATAACATATCCAAAATGGGAGCTGAACGTATGGGGAAGGATTACGTCATGCTCAATCTGCGATCCGCTTTGAACAGGCTGATCCAGAGCCCTCGGGTAACTCAAAGTGGCAGATTTGTGGTAGAAAAAGAAATTATTGAAGAAAGAAATCGAACAATTCGTGAAAAGATTTTGGAATATTTTGGAAAATTTCATTTTTTTCTTGATCTGTGTAGAATCCTGGATAAATTTCTTTGAAGCATCCGATCCTTATGGTTATCCGAATTACTACTCTTCACCATGACATTCTCACCTCTAATTATAAGTTTTCGGCTTCACGTAAGTTGAAGTGTCCCTTAGGAATCGCAGAAGCTTTCCGACAAGCAGTATTCTGAGAAATTTTGACATTTTGCCTTTCAGTTAGTCAGTCTAACAAAAAATCACACAAAAAGGGTCACATTTGCTGGACCATCCTGTATATTGCTTAATACTATTTGCTATATATTATAGGGATTACGTACAGTTTCAAGGGTCTCCTCGTCATCTTTGGACTTTTCTTTGCGTATGAGACAAGGAGTACAAGATGTCATCATATCAACGACTCTCACCTGGTGGGCATGTCCATTTACAATGTGGCTGTGTTGTGTTTTGTCACGACTCCTCTCACAATCCTCATTTCAAGTCAACAGGACGTGTCCTTCGCATTAGTCTCCTTAGCCATCATTTTCTCTTCCATGATTGCCATGGGAATTATCTTCATGCCAAAGGTCATTGACGTCGCGAGGGAAGGGAATGGGAAGGCGGATAGGAGTTCAATCCAAGCCACAGGGACCATCGAGGAAGACGAAGATCGATATCAAAAATTGCTCTCAGAAAATCATCAACTCAAAGACATTCTAGAACAGGTATAGTTAGGGTAAAACGTAAACTTATAATTTAATTAAATACGTCTAAATTTAGAATAGATATACGGGGTGACCTTTAAAGAAATTCACATTATTTTCAAAGAGTTTTTTATTTTCTTAGAAAGTAAGAAAAAAAATGACTACTTATATTCTTTTTTTTTGGACCAATCACCTGAAGAAAAACCTTAGAAAATATTTGTTATAATTTTTTTGTCAATTTTATAAACATAATTTTTCAAAAAAAAACGGAAAAAATATGAAAATTTTTGGAATTTCTTTCTGAATGAAATGGCCCTCATCAAATTTTTCAAAAGATAATAAAGTGCGAAGCACACGAAGCACAAAAAGTTTAATAAACTCAACTCCAGTTGAATAGTCTCGCACTTCCGTGAAATAACAACGCGCATGCGCGATGAATATCTGATGGAAGAAGTTACCGAATCTATCCCACCACACCCACCTTGCCGCCTGGTATAGGTTTAGACGAGATTTTTAGCTTGTAGTTGTGTTGTGTTGTTGCGTGCACATAACGTTTTGGTTTTTTTTAGGTTTTTCTTGAGTTTTTCTCTTGTTTTTTTTTCTTTCGCACGGGTGGCTTTGATGGGTCAACAACACAACACATTCAAGCCCACCACATAATTACTCCAAATTGTCTCAAACCACTTTCTTTTAAATTAAATGTTCAATCATTATAATTTACAGAAGGAAAAACAATTAGAATCAGTGAAGAATAAATTGAAGAAGATTACTTTGAGAACACCGAATGGACCTCTGGATGAAAAACCAACCGGTGACTTAAGGGGTGGTAGGGAGAGTTGGAATGAGATGAAGTGGGTAAACCCAGAGTACAGTCAAGGGGCCTCTAGTCAAATTACGACAGACTTTGAATTAACAGAATCTGATCTCTGAATGACCATGCGCAAACATGGTGACAAATTAATTAAAAACAAAAGGTTGAAAATAAAAATTAACGTGAACTTCACAGCGTGTGGGGCATTAATGGCACGAATACCAATCCACACATTATTGATAATACACTTATGTATTAGTAGTAATTTTAATTAGCAAGTAAGCACAAGTGAAGCATACGTAATTCAAGATTTCTTGCAACACGAGCAGGTGCATGCATTGGCTGGCACAATGACACTTTAGGTTAGGATCCATTGACAGTGCGGTGCAGTCGTGATAAAATAACCGTTGCGACATTTCTGATAAAATAATATTTTCAAAACTACACAAAATCAAATTCGACTCACGTAATGGAAACAGGTTGTTCTACTGAATCATTAAATCGGAAAAAATAGAAGATAACAAGTTTAGTGTCGTTCTTTAAAAGTGGTTATCCAGTATTTCGGACAAAAATAGTAACAATGCAGTCATGACAAATAATCAAAGGTTGCGCATTGTTGTGAAACATATTCCAAATGACAATACTTGTACCGTGAAACTTTTGGAAAACGTAAAATATATTATCCGTGTATTTTATACATATACTCGTCATATACTTTACGGTGAAGCCCAAGCCGAGTGCATTATTAATACGTCTGAACTTAAAATGAAATGTACTTTGATGCCATTTAAACATAAGTTCTTTTGTGTTCCTCTCTGTAATTAATTTTGGGTCGCGAAGCTAAATGTCTGTATCAAATATTTTGTTTCTAGCACTGAAATAAATAAATATTAGTTTCAAATTTTATATTTGGTTAATTGTGCCCATTTCATTCATGATTGACCGTGGCGGTGGAACGCATAGACCGATTTACACCAGACGGCTCATTGGAAAGCCCCTACGATTTTGAGTGTAGCATATGAAGTGTCATGAGTAAATCTAAAGGGGAGGTCAAGGAGACTGCTCGTACCAAGTCTGATATCTCTAATCTTGGTATACACTGTCTATTTGACCTCCCTGTTTGATTGACACCCTATTTGACCTAGGTCAGAATGGGACACCCTACCATGACCTCCTGTGAGTCCATGTGATCGTGGGCAATCCAGAATTTTTTTCCCATGTGACTTTGTGACCCCTTCTTGAAAATTCGGGAATTGGAATTGAGATGTCCCTTACTCAGAATCGCAGGGGCTTTCGGATAAGCCGCATCTGGACTAAATCGGTCAAGGCGTTCCACCGCTAGAGTTAATCAAAATAGTACAGATACTTATGGGCCACCCTGTATATAGATTGGGCGAACTCTATTAAATTGTATACAGCCCATGTACAATTTACCAGTAGGTTGACGAAGTGGACATGTACTCGCTGCAAATATGCGTTATTTATTTTTATTCGTAAATCGTCGTAAATAACAAATTCAAGAGGTTTATTTTGAGTCAGTTGTATTTTAACATTTAAAAGGACGCGACGGAATTCTAAACGATTCTATGTCGTTAGTTTGTTTTTGGCCAATGCCCAATGAACTGTAGATGAACTCGAACATAATTTGCAATGGCATATTGCACACTTTAATCATGACATCTAATCAGGCACTCTAATTGTGACTGATTAAAATATAAGTTTGTATGATTTCAAAGGGAGGATAGATGAACGGTGATGGAAATTCTCTCATAAATACACGAGGAGTTGAGTCTATAATTATTATTGTTTCTGGGTTGTTTCAATTCTTTTTATATTGCAATAAAGAACATTACCGTTTGAGGTCCAATTTTAAGCGGACCTTTTGTGTAAATTTTATTTTTCGTGGGTAGAAATTAATAATGTCAAGCAGACAAAACCCCATCAAACCAATCTCAAAATTCCTGGAAGACATTAAAAAATCTATAGATAAAGTTAAAGCATTAACTCCGCCAGTTGGTGAACAGAAAATTCATGCTGACATCTTGGCACATTACATTTCAATGAAAAAGGATATTGAAGATAAGGACACATTTCTCCAATCCATATCTGCTAATTTACATCCAGATGAGATGACAGAGGTCTCAGATTTTGTTGGAGAAAAAAATAGAATTTTTGGAGAACAAAAAAGGACTGAATTGGAAGCTATGAGCCTAACTGAAACGGTTCTCATTCATAAAGGATTTGTGAAGAAATCTAAGGAATTTCAATTGCAAGTTAAGAGATTGGCTACGGCTCAAAGGGCAGAGCGTTCGAGATTTATTGGTGGGTAAATTGTGTCTGCGATATGCAAGTAGGCTTCTGTTCTGACTCCGCTTAAATGATGGGTGATTATAACAAAGTACATTGTAACATTTTATGTACATAAAATCATATTTTTAAAAAATTAAACAGACATTTATGGCTTCTTTTATTGGTGTACAAAATACATTATATGAGATGACTATCACTTCCTAGTCTCAATTGTACTCATGGGCAATAGTTAATTACGCGATATTTCTTTAAAACAAAGTCTAAAGAGATTATTGTCGGCCCATAAAAAAACTCATGGACTTATGAAGTAATAAAAAGAATGTTAGTCCGGCCACCGTCTCACAGTGGTACCTGTGTACAGACCACTGTCGAGGTTATGCAATTAAATTTGCGGCTGGAC
>JAQIXO010000532.1:0-18790 GCA_034700305.1 Protaphorura armata
ACCGTTTCGCCTCCAGAATTTTTTTAGAAAGTGGGGCAAATTAGGGCACCGGGGCACATTAGGGCTGTTTACTCTAACAGTATACGGTGCCGTTTGTAGAGTAATTTTTATAATTGTGTTCAATAATATTTCAATGTATTTATGAAAAGACCTGCGATTTTGATTCAATGGTAGAAATTTTTTAAATGAGCTAGATGTCATATCGATATTTCTTTCCCAATCATTCACCAAATTTCGAATGCACATTTTTTTAAATAAGAAGTGCCTTATTTGTAGCGTTGGCCATAACTTTACATACACACTTTGAATTGCGAAGCATGAATTTCCTGTCCTACAATTTTAGTTTCACATGTGAAATTGGTTCCTTGTGAAATCCTCGTGCGAGACATAAATGTTCTTTTTACAAGTTCTTAATGATGCCCACCAGTTATTTATGACTTGAGACTTTTCACATATCTTGTACGTACTGTACAAGTAAGAGAATCCATGTCCAAGGCAGATCACTCTCTAAAATTCTAAATTCCTACTAGTACCGGTACGTACATTACGTACTACGTACTGTAATAATACACAGAATCCGTGGATCCAATTTAGTTTTTGGTTTAAGGCAAGTCGAGACTTATTTTTTTAACGTCAATGTAAAATGTACAGGTCTAGGGTTAAAAAATATTTGAGAAAAGTCATTCACAATTACGTAGACTAAGGATTTGAACCATTACTGTTCTTGTAGTTCATGTACAGTATTATTATTGCGAATAGAAATCCAAATCCAACTACACGGGTATGGGTTTCCACTTCCACGTATGAATCCACTCATGCATAAATTTCCTCATTAAAATTTTGTAGACAGGCAGGTAAAGTAAAAGCATAAGGGACATGTCGAAGTCAAATCACTTCCTACATGATTTTTTTTAATGATGAGCCAGAGCCAGACTTCAGACATAGGGAGCAAGCAGGGTTTACGTTCAAGAAGGAAAAAAAGTAAGAAGACCCGGGAGCGGGCTATTTGGTTGGAAGAATAACGAGGGATCATCAGATCATGACATGAAATGTTCACAAAAAAACAGTACTAGTTTTTTTCGTTGCAGTCTTCCCAATTCCTCTATAATAGACTCCCAGAAGTAATGTCATGTAATGGCAATGGGGACCCCAGGAGTAGTCGTCGTCGTCGTCGTAGTACTCTGGGACCCTTATCTTCGAGTCCAGAGGAAATCGATGGAAGGCATGCATAGAAATAGAAATAGGAATTTGAATCCAGATATCAAACAAATGTCATCATCGTCGTCCTCCTCCTATACTACGTACATTAATAATAATAATAATCATATTTCACATTCACATTCACATATCAATAGTCCATAAGTCCATGTGCATGTGGGGGTCCGACAATAAACTAGGATTGAATTCAAATACCCGAATACGAATACCCCCTACCCTGTCTATCTGCCTCCATGGCCTCTGCTCTACACTGCACTATCTGCATCCATGCTTTCACCCTATTCTTATAAATATTGCGGCTCGAATCAAGGATTTTTGAATAAGCCCATGCAAATGCTCCCATCGCAATTTAATAATAATGGGTCCATTTTGACCCTGCAGGATCGGATAGGGTGTGCTTGTGCGGTGCGTCATGACATTTTTGCCTTGCCCTCCTAGTCCTCTGGGATATTTGGAATTTATTTAAATACAATGTATTCAAATGATTGCAAATTCTATGCATTCGTATTTATCCTACTACTATGGGTACCTTCAATGTTTAGTTAATTTAGGATAGCGTGATATATTAATAAGTAAAAAATATGCTTGTAAAAATAAAACCACAATTTGATTAGTATTCCAACATATGGCTATTTGAATTTTGTTTAGGATACTTGATAATAATTTCCTCACCCTTTGTATTTTGCATGCTGCATGCTTTCTGAGCCGCACACTGGGACTGCACTGCATGGGTGGATTCATTTTCGTTTATGTCCATGAGTTATGACCCTCTGCATAATGGAATTAATGAAATCAACTGCGTTCCACTGCATTATTGCATTTGCATTACGCATTACCCATCCATGCATTTGCATTTGCATTTCCATGAGCATTAGCATGATGTGGCGGACCGAGGTGTGTGAGGAAGACTCAGAAATTTTATTTTCAAGTTCGTCCCTTCCTCACACTAAAAAAGTTTTGAATGAATGTACGAGCATACTGTACATATGAATTCCACATAAAGAATTCTATTCTACTCGGAATAATTGGATGGATGCAAAGATGCACAGGGTCGTTCAAAAACCCACAGGCTGTTTTTCATGAAGTCCAGAAATGTACTTGTTTAAAAACCACCCTGTACATTTATTACATAGATAAGTTTAATAATTCTTAATTTTATGCAACAACAACCCTTAATTGTTACTTGAGGTTAAGCACAGCGTGTGAATAGCGATGAACCACTCTGTACGTATCGCGTATGTATTTCCGTTTTTTTTTGGAACACCATTGTCATGCTGAACTGCAGGTGTGAACTTTTGTAAACATCCATTCACATGTAGTTAATAGGGATTATCCGCCCTTAAGGCGGAACTCCACCAACTATTGGAAACCTTAACCTTGTACCCTGTACTTAAAAGTCTCAATTTTTTATTGTTACTTTCCTTTCATACATAAAACCGTTACCTTAATATCAGAACTTTTCTAAACACCCACGGGGCGCTTTTTTTTCGCCATGCCATATTCCATTGGATTCTTCTGAAATTTAAGACAATGTTTCTAGAAATGATTCTAGCGATCAACATAAAACTCTGTGTGTGATATCAAGGTGGGCGTTCTAAAATGTTAAATTACACAGTGTCAGTGACTTTTGATCCTTATTTCTGTTTCGACCAAAATCCCTTATGTTGTACAGGAAGGTAGGTGGTGTGACGAATTACCCTTTAACAGTACAGTACATACTTGCATATGCGAAAGTACGACGGACGGACGTACATGTGTGTGTGTGTGTCTGTCTTAATTAAAAGTGAAGGAACTCCTTACTAGGTTGTTAATTAGAATTAGATGGTGGGACAAGGACATAAAACACAATAACATTAGATTCCACTTAAGGGTGATGGGGAGAGTGCAGATTTTGGCAACGGAGAAAGTCCATTACATTACATTACATTACATTGAGGGGATAGGAGAAAGTGAATGTGAAATGAAAGTGTTTTGGATCCACTCCACCACCTAATGTACTATGTACGTACAGTAGGTCCTAGATATTGGCATTGGCGGATTCTAAAATCTAGTGTTCTAGTGTACTAGTAGACCCCAGTGCATGGAGTAATCCTATGTAATGTAATGTAAATGTAATGTAATGTGAATGTTAGTATAGTTGGGGTAATGCAAATGTGAAATAGAACCAAAGGGACGCCCACCAAGATAATTGGACAAAATAATTAGGTGTATGTATGTGTGTGGAGAAAGGACAAGGACATGATGTTTTCTAAACACTTTCATTCCCTCTCCCTCTCCCAGCTCTTTTGTATTTTGTATTTGAGTGAGTGCTTAAAATTTCACGAGGACTACTTCCATTACATTGGACTCAACAATAGCAATAGCATGCCATGAGGAAGGAAGGCTTGATTTGATTTGATTTGATTTAAGCTCTGTTTTTAGGAATTGATTCAATTAGTACAAAGTGCATTGGGGAAGGAGATGTGAGTGGAATTTAAAATTTTAGGAAAACACACCACACTATATACACCTTGCTTTACTTTGTGTATGTCTTGGATCTTTCAGATGTTCAACTTCCGTATCTTTGCATCGGCTAGGCTATTTAATTAACTCAGGTTGTAAATAAAATTTTCATTGATTGATTATAAAAAAATTTGAGTACAATTAGTCTAATATTTGCTTATTTGTCTTCTTTGGATATTGTTGATACCTTAAGTGTCAAATTGGCAGAAGAGACTCGCGGTTTCCTATGAAATGGTGCTATGATTTCTCATGAAACATTAAGGTTAAGACTAGCTGTACATATTTTGCTCTTGAGTAGTATGCATGTACTATAAGCCCAGAGATATAAATTGCATTATAATCATTTGAAGAGGCGCCCACCCACTGACTCCATTCATTCTTAAGTAATCAACCCTCAAATGTCAGACAACCCGCTCTGCATGTCTAAACAAGTTCCTTTGCAATCCATCTCTTTATTTATGGACTTGAACTTCATCTTCTTCGTTTTCTCAAACTAACACCACTCAATTATTTCCAAAAATAGCACAAATCTTAAAAAAATTGCTACCTCTGCCCATAACGTGACGTCAGAAAAATTGGAATATTTCAAATATTCGAAAAATAATTTCGAAAAGCTATATTGCCATTGCATGCATTGAGGTACGAAATAAAAATGAACAAATCAATCACAAGAGAAAGTCGTAATAGAAGGATTACATTTAAAATTCAACTTGACACAAAATGTGCAACCATTTTACCATTGCAAGTACTTTCGGTTCGAAGGACCAATGAGATAAAAAAATGTGCGGTTATTCCTTCGTCCTCTTTCTCCCCTAAAAATCCACCAGTCGGAATCGAAATGGAAAGTAAGAAATATGAATGTACCTACATATATGTATTAGTCTCTATAGTTACAAAAAGTTCTCCACCGGGATTTTGAACTATGGAAGGGCAAAACTGGGAAACGGAGGTTATACTTTCGGAAACAAGGAAGTAATAAGAGAGAATAGGTGTGAAACATGGACTCAGAGTATTTATGTATATACATATAAATATGTATGGTCCATATCTATGGTTTCACTCTTTTTGGGAATAGAAATACGATTGTCCCCCTCCTCTGAGAGCTCAGCTCAGCGGTCGGTGCATTTACCCTGCAATGCCCTGCACCGCACCGCACTGCACTTCTCAATTCAATCCGGGTACGGTACATGGTACGTGTATAGTTTAGTATTACCCGGGTATAAATCCTCTATAGTAAAATTCCCCTTCATGATATTCTCTCAAAATTTCATTTTTCGACTCTCCCCTTTTCTCTCTCTCTCTCTTCGTGTCTTTCACTCCAAACTCACCAAGTGTGACCATTTGTCCTTCCCTCTTTTCCCATAATGACATCGCCAGTCGACGACGACGACGAGGGAAAGGGTGCACAGTGCACTCTGCCCGTATCCCTTAGTTACCATCCCGGATGACGACTACAGGGATGCAGAGCAGAGTGTTCACACACACAGGACATACGAGACGACATTACACCGTCACCGTCACGACAACGACGACCGTCATGGCACTCATTTTGGATTTGAACGGAATCCTTCCAGTCCAAGACCACACGATTTTTTTTTCTTCCCTATTCCGTCCTGATAGGATTTTATCCCCACAAATACAAAATGGAGTTACGTACGCAGACCTCGAATGACTCATGCCGATGCATTAAAAAAAACTAGAGTTAGAATGAGTGGCTATTCACTTCGCTATACATATGTATATGTATAGTCCATCATTACGGACTAAACCAAAGAAACGATTAGCTAGGCTTCCGATCGGAGAATCCGAAGACGAATCCTAAGGTGTCATGTTAACTAATTATCAAGTACTCGGTAAGATATTGTACGGATTATCACAATGTATCACCCTGTACCCTGTGTGTATTAATGGCCAGCTTAACACTTCATGGCGGATTTGATTTGTGACGTCTCTTTTATATCAGAACAACATTGGAATCATAAAAAAACAGAGCAGAATTAAACCGGTATGGTACGGTGGGGTGGGGATTGGGGCGTGTGTCTGGTATTATACTATACTGTAGGTAGTCATTTGTTGACAGTGGCCAGAAACCTCACTGTACAAATTGTAGGACCGGTACATAATATTCTTGTGCGAGCTACCTTTACACTCATGTATTGTACAGAAACATTATTGCTAGTATTCGATTGTTTTTGTTTATCGTATTTTTTTTTTTCAATTAGAATGATTTTAGAATGATTTCACCATATTTGGACACATATATCTAAGGAATGAAATGTTGCTCTAACAAGAAATTAACGCGACCGGCCTAGCATGATCTATTTACGCGCTATAATAAAAATTTGTATCTTGAAAAGTCTTTTAAAACAAATTATGAAAAGTCATTTCAGCACAAAAAGTCTGGCGACATGAGTTCATTTTAGTGCGAAGGATAGCTTTCCCTTGTAAGAGAAAATTAAGGAGTCTTTCAAGGTTCTCTATTTGCCCATTTACATTCACCAGTTTGACCGTTGCATTGATTAAGTGCATCTCTACATAATATTATTGAACTGAACAATAATATTTTGTAGTTTATTTGGTGTATAAGGAATGAAGTTGGACAGAGCCCATGCACAGCCTACTGCAAGAGACACGTAATTATCCTTGACTCTGTTTTGAGTCCCAACAGCTTTTGAGGAAGTTCAAGTGCAAGCGATGAATTCATTACTCATTAGAAGACTGACGAAACTAATGTCATGAGATATGGTTCGGAGGAGAACCGCGGCGGGTTCGTTGGTTTTCTAGCCCAAAAACCCTTCCACTTCCAGTCAACTCCTTTTCCTTCACAACTCTGGAGAAGTAAAACTATGTTAAGAGTCTGAGAGAGCAGAAGAGAGCAGAAGAGAGAGTATGAATGAACTTAACGTGTCTAGTTCTATATATTAATAATATGGAGTCTGAACTCTGAAGGGTGTGTCTGTGTCTATGTACATGTTATGTGTAAAACAGTCTCCGTCTTGACACGCTGTGGATTTTATCAATGAACCAGCTGAGACTGAGACTAGATAAGTCCACTCATTTGCAATCATGTCAATTGACTTCGTCTCAATCTCAAACAACCCATAAATACTGTGTGATAAATTCAGCGGTTTATGTAGTAAAAATTTGAGACTGATTTTAAGTAGTAGCTGGCAAAAATTACTTTCAAGTTTTATTCGCTATAAATCCCGAACATTGTAAATTGTAAGGCATCCCTGCATCCATAATTGAGAAATGGTGTTAAATTTTTATAAATAGAAACCGCTCAATGAAAAAATCATTAGGTAAAGTCTAAATACTATTGCGTAAATTTTGTTCACCCATGAAATTCCCATGGACTTGGAATTATGAAATGAAATCAATGTGATGAATAGAGGAGGAGAGGATTTTAATGTTGGAAAAGTGAAAAGACACTTGAAGGCATTTCCCACGTACTCTTACGTACATAACGTACATTAGCATAGGATTGGATTGGAAGGAAAACTCTGGAGGGTTTTCCCTTTAGACGATAGACGATGGAAATCCCCATTATAAAGTCAATGCCCACATTAGCATTCACTTATGAGGGTTTCCTTACAAGTATTTAATGAGGACGTGACTTTGGGAACAAGGAGATTTTGTGGATATTATTTGCAACGTAATTACTTGCATTCCTTCCATGCTCTGACGCTCAGAGTGCCTAATCATACATACACAATCATCCACCATTTTCTCTTTACCCATGTACCTATACATGTTTGTGTGTATGTCCTAATATTATTATTATTATTCTGAGTGGAGTCTGAGTCTGAGTCTGGAGCTCTGAGTGAGTCTCCTACCTGTGCTTGTTCTCTGTGTGTTCTAATTGGACAGAGTTTGTCAGATGGAACAAGTGCGTTCGACGTGAGGTTGACCATTAAATGCTTGAGGTTGGAGTACACAGCCCATGCCCATGCTTGGCAACGGAAACGAGGACACAATCATCAGTGCCTACGTACGTGAAATTTGTTAATAATATTCCCACGCAAAATGTGGGTTTTCATAGTCAGGGAAAATGTAAGTAGTAGAGAAAGGTATGTATGTGTTTACATGGTACATGTGGAGAGAAAGTACAGGGTGTCCCATATGTATCACTACCATTTTGAAATTAAGCATGTCATGTTTGGAGAATTTACCCCAAATCCGATTTTGCCAATTGTGAAGATACCATTACAACCCGAATATATGGGGCACCCTGTAGAAATACATGGCCATAATTATTTGCACAGAATCATATTGTGCAAAATTGGAGAGAGAGAGAGATAGGCCTGGGCTTATTAGATTTCCAAGAAGTCAAAGAAACTTTCGTCAAACAATCAATATTTGATGTGGGTTGTTCTAAAATAAGGTAAATGTGGAATGGGAATGAATATTCTACATGAAATAAATGTGTCTGTACCATGTACACCATGTACTGTATTTCCTCAGAAAAAGTCATTGAATTTCTTGTCAAAAATAAAATTTAAGCTCGTGCAGTGCAACCCTGGTCCTAGTCCTACCAACCTATGTATGTATGTGCAGTAATCAAATTGACGTGGGATCATATTTCTCGTCTACGATTGAGAAGAAAAAAAATAAGTTTGGATTTGTTTTTCCACATGTCATGTGGGTCGGACGGATGAGTGGATGAATAAATTGGAGTCAGAGTCATACGTTAATGATATGACGTAAGCGTACGAATGTTCACAGACTTTTCTCTTTACAATTATCTGAGAAGGCAAGGACTGTGAAATTATTTGGCAAAACTCTATATGTATGTATGTACCTCGATACACAACCTCAATTTGTAGACGTCTGACGTTACATGCCAATGGGATGTCGAATTCTACTATGAACGTATCAATACATACCACAAAATAAGAAAAAAGTGTAGAGTCAAGACTTTGAAATTTTTTGTGCAATCAAAGCAGTAGCAGTCAAAACCGATTCTAATTTCAAGAGTAGTCAGCAAAATCCGGATACAGTCCTTTTGAGTCGATTTTTTAATAATTTGAGCCGAAAAAATTGACAAGATTGTAAATTCATTTCTTCAGAACGTTCAATCAAAGAAATATTCCCAAATGTACGGACCAATGTGAATTCTTGATTTGTGTCAATTAATTTTTTCAAAGGCACAAAAGTGGTAAGGTCCTCGGCCCAAGTATATAATATTTGCTATTTTCCAGCTTTCTCTGGAATTAAATACTGACTTTCGAGATAGAATTGTAAAACCAGAGCCAAACGAGAGAAAATATTTGAGAGAAAGTTCTTGGTTGAAATCGGGTGAGTGCATACTTATTTATATATGTACATAGTTTTGATGTGTCGGGAGAGCTAGGACACTCAATCACACTCTCCATATTTTATCACAAAAACAGAGGGTTATTTGTGGGATGAGAGTGAGTGTGTGTTTGAAACGATAGGTGGATGGATGGGATAGATGGATGAGGCTAATATTCTATTATTTTATATCCATGTGTATGTATATGTATGTGTATATCTGAAGGAATAAATGATGGTCGGAATAACATAGGACAGGACAAGGACTCTCTTGGTTTTTGACATGATTCGGATTGATTAGTTTTCTGCTCAGAGAGTGAGAGACTCAAACCGCAACTCTCCTACAAAACTGACGGGGGATCATAAATATAAGGAATTACTCTCAAAGACACACTACGTACGTACGTACTCAGAAACGGTGAGCACTGCACGAGTGTTTTACTGTACTGTGGTTTATTTACAACCGAGAACAATAGGCCCAGTGACGTCACACGGTTCAAATCTAACAATTTTTCTATAGAGAGAAAGTTGAAGAGAAAGCACAGAAGAAAGTAAACAAAAACACAACATCCCATATTTCGTCTACCTTACAAATTTTTTTTTGGGTCAACCCTTTGCCTGCACGCACGCACACACGGACTTTTTTTTTGTTACCAATTTAGACGTTAGATGAAATACTTAAATTGGACATGCACATTTTGCGGGACCCTATAGGCACTTACCTAACGTACGTACACGTATAAAGCAAATATTTTTTGACTCGGTTGAACCAGAGGTATTTATTTATCCTCCGTTCCTTTCCTTTGGTTTGGAAAGTATTTTGTTGACTCAAAAACTTTTTAAAAAAATCCTGAGGATATAGGTAGAGAGATATTTGAGAGGGCAGGCAGGAAATGCATGTGATGTGATGTGATGGGATGGGATGGTAAGGATTTGAGTTTGCTGGGTCGATGGAATAGGAATGTTCTGTATTGAGGACTGACATGCAATGCCGTGCAGTGTGGTTCGGTGAACGGATGCTCCGAGAGAGAAGAAAATGTCAAATCCCTCCAGGATATTCTCTTCTTCTTTTTTTTCGTCGACTTGAAAAATTAAGCTGAGGAGCCCAAGAGAGCACAGCACAGCACATCCATGGACTAAGGTTTTTTACCATATCTCCTAACTACGGTCCACGAGGGAGCTATTCGGGTTGTAAGATTTGTATATTGTTAATTACCCCTGAATCACACGTACGTACATGTATGACGGTTTCTACATAATGTATTTTTCTGCATTGGAATTTTCACCAACTACTAGGGACACCATGTAAAATTGATTTTGACAGTCAAAAGAGTTACCTTGTGAGTTAAGCCATAGCTAAGGACCTAGTGAGACTCTGGCCAAGTCTAAACTCCATATGTTTGTTCACGAGGAGAAAGAATGGAATGAAATCCGAGGTAGGTAAAAAAGTAGAAGGGAAAAAAAGTAGTGGAAGAAGAAGACATTCATCTTAGACAGGAGAAGAAGAAGAAGAAGGCGGATATAGAGACGACGATCTCTTATTTCTTTTTCCTTCTCCCCAAGATTCACAATCGAATCGACTTTGAAGAAAAATGACACACGGGGACGACTCGAGACTCTCTAGACTCCAAACCACTAACTATGTACCTCTTGAACATTGGAGTTCAATTCCCAAAATTCTCATGCATCTCTCACGATTGTCTCCACATCCATAGCATTCTCATACCCGAGCACCAGACCTACGTACACACATACATATATACATACACTTCCAATATTCTCTCAGTTTTCATGCTCCTTTGATTTTTTATTTTAGTTCTCTTCATCGTTATCTTCTTCGACTCAAATCCCCGGACGTGAGGCCATTCTTCATCTGTCAAGTGTCATAGGTCAAATTCACCTTCATATCCACGGGTAATGTATTGGCCAACTATGTGTGTACTGTATACATGCATTGTACCCTATCGGGTGGTCCACAATTTGCGATCCCGTTCAATAAAGGAAATGGAGAAAGCACGGGAGAAAGTCCATTTTGCATGCATTCATGTGTCAAATTCTCATATAGAATCAGAAGGGACTATAAATATTGTTGTGTCTTTTAGCTAGGGTGGTTCATACTTTTTTCAAAATTTGTGTGTTATTTGCTCAAGTGGAGAAAGTACTGGAGAAAGTCATACGTGGTAATAAAATGCGTACGATTTTCTTTTCATTCTACAAATGTGGCATGGAATGGCAATGTGTATTATATGTATACGCAAGTGACATGTGTTCACGTAGGGTGGTCAATTTTAATTGTACGTTCATTAAACTCATGATATTAAGGTCAAAGGTCAATTGAATACTTAAATGTTGCATTGCAATAGTGAAGGGCGTTTTGGATTCTAGGAGAGAAAGTAGTATTGGAATGAACGAGAAAGTCATGAGCCACCACCCTGTCAATCTTGTTGGGTTGTGGAGAATGTAACATGAGTTTAGTTGAGTTTAGTTTAGTTTTGGCTCTCGTCCTTCCTTCCCGACAGTCAGTTTGAAGTTGAGTATTCGTCCTTTTATGTTATTCGAGGAAAAGTTCCGGGCATTTATCGATCCAGCGACCACTGGCTGGCTCTTTGGCTCTCCCTTCCCTTGCCTCGTGGAAAATTGAGAGGGGGACGAAACATTCTGCGGATGTCAGGCATATTGCCTACACGACCGACCGACGGACCGACCGACGGAACGGACTCCATGCTTTTTGTTAGGTCGATGGACCCGAGGCTTCACATTTTAGACGAACCACCACTAAGCATCAGCATTGGACAAGGACGGGAGTGTGTGGACCAAAATTCTTGTCCATTCACCCTTTCCCGCAGCTATGCAAATTATTTTTAGACGACTACTTGGGAGGTGGGTTCCCCTTAAAAAATTTATGTACAATGCATTGCTCATTTCTTATCACTACTTTAAGATGGCCAGGCAAAAGTGAGATAAATAAGTAATCTGAACTAATGGCAATAGGCCAAAATGGTAGAAAGCACCCTGTGACCCTCATAAACTGTAATTAAGATTCAATTTGGTCATTCAAGTTCAATTTTTTTAATCCACGCGTGAGGACTTTCTAATTTTTAATCACTCGAAGGTGAAAGTGGGTGAAAGTACACACGCATATCCATCAAAACTAGAATGGGAACATTGCATAATGTGCAAAGATTCCTTCTTTGTAAATAAGAAATACCCGGGTGTGTTTGTGAAGGATGGAGTGGAGTGTGAATGAGCGGGAGTTGCTGGAGTACCCGCACAGTACGCGTACGTAGGAATGAAAATGATTAGAAGATGAGAGAAATGGAAGAAAAGACCTTGGATGATTTTGCGTTGGGTGAAAGGAGTTGGAGTTGGAGCTGCTGGAGCTCTGAGAATTTAAGTTTTCCTCATGTATTTATGGATGCAAATGCAAGTTTTGCAGATGCAGATGCAGTTGCAGGAGATGCATTCCGTTGCACAATTTGCAGTGGAGTGCACTCAAGGTAATCTTGACTCATTCCGAAGGCGTTAGTCCCTAAAGTAATCTAACAATAAGAAGGAGCGGGAAAGCTATGCTTTGCCTCTGCCTTTGGCTCTACCTTTCTTATAATTCTGGAATATTAGTAAAGGAACTCCCAAAGGTTTCCAGTGCAGTGTGAAGGAAAGGATCGACGCAAGAGCGGAAAACTTGTAGGAGAAATTAAGTCGACTTGCGGTTGAGGATGAAGGAGTAGAGGATAGTTTGCTTAGATTTATCAACACTCTAATTAAGCACTCTCTTTGGGTTAGTGTATCGAAGAAACTCGAGATTCCACAGATTAAGTGGAGGTTTGGGTGCATCTCTAGTGGTTGAACATTATGAGAATATTTTGGTACGAAATGATGAAAACTGTGTCGGCGTTTCGGCTACTTCATAATTGTTTGATGGTTAATTGTACGCCAATTTTATTTTATGAAAGGAAAAATCAAGACAAGAATCTAAGGGATTTTAAAACACGCCACATCAAGTCCAGTAAAATTGCTAAATTTTGTAAAACTGAAAGTGTTTTTGAATGAAAATCCGAGTTGTCCGACCGTGGAGAAAGTCGAGAGAAAGTTGGAGAAATCTACTCTCATCTAGTGTTAAGTTTATTTTTGAGTGTCTACATATATATTTTTGTAGAGAAACCGGGAGACACCGTTAAGCTGAAGTGTTTGAGAGAGATACTCCATAGAGTTGGGGTATATAGAAAGTATTTATGGATATTTTCTTGTGAGAACCTACGGAGGTTTGGAATGAGATCATTTTGGAAGAATGTGTTTGAAAAGGGACAGAGTACTCATTACCTCGAGCTCCCACTATCTTCACTCGCCATCTTCTCTTCCAAACATTAACCGACCATTCATTTCCATTTCCCATTTTCTCATATCATCAACACGTTTTGGAGTTAGTCCATCCAATGTCATATTACAAAACCATCCAAACCGCTCACTTTCTACTACGGGCTATCTCTCTCCTAATGCGTCCTTTTCATGAGAGGAGAGACGACGACCCTTATTTTGTCACCCAAAGTTCTTAAATGAAATGAGGTTAGTCTATATAGTCACTCCTTCCAACCAATTCAAACAAAATTACAAAGGATTGATTTTGGCCACCGTCTCTCCTTTTCACATTTATAGCATGTGTATATATTTCATACACTGCCGTAGGGTAAATCTGGTTCCAGGCTATTAAATTAATACACACGTTTTATTAATTTTTGATTAAATTGTAAAGTTTTGAATCCCTAGACCATTCATTCAGCTATTAGTAATTAGTCTAGGTAATTACTACTCCTGTCTTCATATTACTATTACAGGTGTCCAATTTTTAATTAGAATTAATTAATTTATTTAATTCTGTAATTAAATTAGTAATTGTAAATTCATTTTAAGTAATTCCATCACTCCTTTCCGTTCAATCTTAACTTATCATCTCCTACCATTTACTATTTAATTAGAAATTATCAATAGTCCTTTAATGTTTAGACTATATTTAATTACAGTAAATACCTTAATAGTAAAACCCATCTGATAAAATATAGTTGCAGTGTTAGAAATTACTTAATTGTTTTTATATGAAATTAACCACGTGACGTTCAATTCAATAAACTTAGCTCTCAGCACGGACTAGAACTCTGCATATGCATGCATGGTATGTAATTGGTAATATGTTAGTGGAATAGTAAGGAGAGAAATAAAAGTGAAAAGTTTTTGGTACATGTAGAAAGTAGAGGGAAAAGTTCTGTATGGAGAAAGTCAGTGAGTCGAGGGTTCCGTGTGCACAGGATAGGGGGCGCAGAGAGAGCTATGATCAGTTGGGGTGCTATTTTTATTTTGGTTGTATATTAGCCCTTCCTTCGAATACTTCCCACTGTACGTACTCACTGTACTCTTTACTTGTACGAAACTTGCACGAAGCCATACCTTTTGCGTACATTACCTTGCCATGTGCATGTTTGAAAAATTGATGGCAATTCTCTTATTTGATGTTATTCAAGCAGAACAGATGTGGTTTTGTGGTAAATCTGTATTAAATTCTGAGAAGAGAGAGAGAGAGAATTTATCCGGACAACGCCATCCTTTCATTTATTTTATTAGTTGAGAGCGACGGTGTGACAATCAAAATTGACACAGTGTGTGTGCATGTGGTTCGGTTTCAGATCCAAAATTTCCATCCTAGCACTCTACTTATTAGTATTCGCTCTCTCCTCTTCTCTCTCTCTCTCTAGATACATATTTTGCCCTAGTTCCGTACGTACGCTTACTCTTACGTACATCGTATATTTTATTATTTGAATGGAATAGCGGTACATGAACACATCACAGCAAAACCTGTGTGTGTGTGTGTGTATTCAGATTCAAACAATTTCACGCACACCTTCACACACAACACTCATCCTCCCCACCCTCACTACACCACAACACCCCACCCCATTCTACTCCGCCAACTAATGGAAAAGACACAACAGGTATTTTTACGTAGATGGTGCAATGCTAAATATTCCATGCAAATCAATTGGGATTGCGTTTTACTTATAAAATTCTACTCAATACTATTAATAAATAATTAGAAAGTTAAGGAAGTTCCTAGCTCAGAATTTTTAAGTACCTCTGAATAACCTCTTCAAATAATGAGATGAGCTCCTACTTCCTAAATCTCTTAAAAATCCATGCATCATTATACTAAACATGGGCCATTCTCTGTTAAATTGACTTCGTTATCACTATTACCTCCGACCCCCCAGGTCATGTCATTGCTAATGACCTTATAACTGGATTTGCATTGGACTGAGGCAATTGGAATGGAATTGGAGCATCAGGATGTTGTGTTTGCATGACTGGATGGCTAAGTTCCATGTAAAGTCAAATCATACTCATCCACACACACACACACGGACTGTACATGCAGATACTCCCTCTAGACATCCTTCAATGATAGGACACGACGAAGGACTAGTACAAGGACTAGTGTGTGGTACTTTTGAAGGACCTTACATACGTAATACGTAACATAGGCCTTGTACGTGAGATATTTTCCTCTGCCTGTCAAAATCCTGTGTTGGTTGGCCTGGGTGGATTCAAGTCAAATTTCAAGCATGAACTGAGGAGCTCTAGCTCTCATTACATTAATGCTTGGAGAAATGAGTCAAATATTTGGGATTGGATGGATAGGATACGTCTGCCTGCATCTCTAGATTGGACTTTATCCATATATACATGTACGTGTATGTGCTTCTCATTTATATAGACATGGATGGTTGAGTGGTTAGATTTAGTAGACTCCTAGGCCTAGGCCTTAGTTTGTCTTCAAGGTCCCACCAAATATTTCTACTATTCCGAAGTCTCTCTGGAACGCTATTGTGAATTTAGAAAAGGAAATGAAAATCTTGTGACAAAATTTTAAGTGGGACCTTGAAGAGTGGGAAAGTGAGTTTGTGTGACTTTCTCCTTGGTGGTTCTGTGCATGTGGCTCTCTCTTGCTCTCTCTCTCTCTCATCTGTCTCATTACTGTGATGTGTGGTAAGGTGGATTGTGACTGACAATGAGAGGACATGTTCATGTTCATGTGTATGTAGGATGAACGTGACACGAGAGAGTCACCTTTGAGTCTTTCCAAAACTCCTCCAATGCTTTTCTCTTTGAAATGATGATAATATGACCTCACGAGCTCAACCTCTCTGATTTGACTCTCTACATCCACATCTCTCTACCTCTACCTCTCTACCTCTACCTCTCGACGTGCCACTAGTCACTATATGTATATGTATATATACTCATACAAAACCAAATGCTACAGTCTACAGTCAAAATCCATGTCATAGGTCTTAGGTAGATTTCAGAGTCATGGAAGCATTCGGAGAACAAGTACAAGTAGAAGGAGAAAGAGAAGGAGAAGTACTGGAAGGGATCACCACATTCTATCATCATCACACAAATGTCAGACTCAACTCTGTCACGGACAAACGAGACAAGGCAAACGGTTCCTTCGTACAGGGACAGAGACAAGGACAGAAAAACGTAATAATTAATATACCAAATCTCTCTCCTTTCCAAAACTGATTTACACAGTACATGCACTAATATTATCTGTTCATCATCCACATTGTCATGCATTTCTCTACTCAGGTGAATCCATGCGAATTGAACGTTATGAAAATTTTAATTAATAAAACTCCATTCCATTTATCATTTCAATTGTTGAACTCTTCATTTTTTACATTCTGGTGTAAAATTAACGCCAAATTCTAACAAAAGTGTACGAATTTCAGTCAATCTGAATTTCACTACAAAATAACCGTTACAAAACATGAAACCTAACAATAAAAAAAATAAAAAAATTTGAGCCATAATTTTGAGTAGGATGCCTTCATGCATTGGTCCATTCAATAAATAATTTGAATGTTGATTCAAGAGCCATGACGTGGTCTCCTCTAAATCCTTCTATATTTTTGGATACATTGTAAGGGTGTACTCATCCAACACTTAACTTTAATACGACTCAAGGGGATCAGTCTGGAATGGATCGGATCGGGTCCATCGGTCACAGCACTAGTGCATAGTGCTAGTGCAGTGTCCAACGCATTTAGTATTTGAAGAGATAGAGATAGTTCCTCAAAGAGATTAGCCATTCAGTGTACAAAAGGAACCCTTTCACTATTACACATAATAGCAACTTCTCCAAAGGGAATTTCTAATTAAGGCCACATTGCATTGCATTGCATTACACTAGTGTACAGTACATTACATACATAGGATAAATTTATGGGTGCCTTGCCAGGCCGGCAGGGAGCCCAACCGGACGGAATCTCATTTTTTTCTAAGGTCACAGTCACAGAGAAGAGAGTGAGAGTTGCCTAAAAAATGAGAGCAGCAAGAGCTGAAAAGGTAAGGTAGATAGACAGACAACAAAAAAAGTGAGTTATAAGGTTTAATGCTATAAAAAACTTGATCCGTTCCAACTCTATTCTATTCTGTGAATGATGTTGTTTTTTTAGTCCTTCTCCAACCCATGCCATGTCATACCGTAGCATAGCATCCATGGCATTAACCCTTTCAGGTTGTCTTTAATTTTTTTGGTCTGGTTATGTCGTACCGAAAATAGGGTCCCTCACAAATTATTTTCTAAAAAATGTACCCCACACATGTATCAAATTTTTAAGGCTTTTCTTAGTTGCAAAATGTTCTGTTTTTTGGGGTCCTTTAGGCCGTGGATGAGACAAATACGAGTGAATACTTATGAACCACCCTGTATGTATATTTTGAGTCCTTCCGGGTTTGTCCTACCTAGTCCTAGTGGTAGTCGTAAATTTCAGGTCTGGTCGTCCAGGTCGTTATACAGAGGCAAATACCCTCCATGTGTGTGTGTGTGTGTGTGTGTGTGTGTGACGGGACGTAATGTGTTTGGTTGTAGTAGACTCCGCACATGTCCACGTCCTGGACCCCTTTGGTCGGGAAACGGAACTTTGTCCATTGTAAAATGGAGCCGGAGCCTTTAGAGAGAACATTAATCATTTTCTTATGCATAATGACTGGGCCAGATGAAATGGTAATGGTAATGGGAGTCCGTGCATGCAGATCCAGGCAACCAACTACAACTATTACGCCAGGGCAGGGCAGGGCAGTGCTCCAAATAGTACGAAGGAAAAAAATAAACCCGGGTCCCGGTGCCAGACGATAGACGATTTTTATTTTTGTACATACGACTACGGACGTACGTGCCGGGAAGAAGATTTTTTTTTCAAGAAAATGTAGTTCAAAATACAATGCACTTGTATAATGCATTGCATGTGTGATGGTTTATCATTCGAGATTGTCGGCGGGTAGAAATACCGTCAAGTGTGTCTGAATCGAAAGACACTCAATCCGCATTCAAAAGTATGAAATGAAATGACAGATAAACTGATTTCATTGTATTACCCGAAAAGGTTACTTACCATCTCAAGGGCAACCGAAATTGAAGAGGGTACTTGGATTTTGAGATAGGGATTGGGTTCGTTGATAAATTAAGGGTATCTTTGTGGTTTACCATTAAAGAGGATACTTAATAAGGAGAAGGACCTTTTAGGAATAATTAATCAAAGAGTTGGCTGATTTGACTATACTCGGTTCCATTTGCGGTTTTGGTTCTTACGGTTCGACATGTCACCGCAAGATTTGACAAAATGCCGAATGTGCTCTGGTTATTAGAAAACGTCTCGCTTCGAAAAGTTCGAAGAGATTCCAATATGCTGAATACATGAAAATATATTATGTGACAAGA
>JAQIXO010000533.1:0-18787 GCA_034700305.1 Protaphorura armata
GATTGTACGGAGACCAGGGATACGCAAACACAAAGTACGTCGTATCACCATATCGTGGCAATCTCAGCATGATAAATCAACAATTTAATGATTACATGAAAGTACCGAGACTATCCGTAGAGTGGTCGTTTGGATGCATCTCTCGTGACTGGGATTTCGTCAATTGCCATTTACAATCCAAAATATACTTGAATGAAGTAGAGAGGATTTATTACACCGCCGCGATATTAACAAATGTGAGAAATTGTCTAAGACCAAATATCATCTCCCAATTTTTCTCGGTATTACCTCCTACGTTGGAAGAATATTTAAGTTAAGGAACTATCGTACTAAAACACGAATATTTTCTACTGTTAAGTTTATTTGTTCTTAAGTGCAAACTCGAGTAATTTGATCATGAGTGTATTATTCGTATTTGCAAAACATTAATATTTTCTACTGTTAAGTTTATTTGTTCTTAAGTGCAGACTCGAGTAATTTGATCATGAGTGTATTATTCGTATTTGCTTCCAATTGTAGAGTCAAACGACGTTCTTCCAATAAAAGCTCTTTCTGTTTTAACTCAAATTCTTGACGTCGAGATTCTTCTTTAATTTTCACTTCTTGTTTCTCCAAAGCAATCTTGTGCGCTTGTTCAGTCTCACGCATAACCAACTCTCGCTGACGAACATCAATATCCAAGCGTAATTTTTCTTCAACTAAATCCAAGTGAGCCTGTTTTTTTGTTTTAAGTCGATCAGGAATTGCTGCCTTTCCAGTAGTAGCTACACATAAAATAAAGAATTGATAAATACTTTGGATTACGATGTTAGTCCTTCTAATTAACATATATAAGAATAGTTTAAATAGTTAAGGTCGGACTTACAATTTGCTAGCGCTTTGTCCCGAGCGCTATCGCGCTCCCGATCGGCAAGTCGTTTTTCTTCTAATCTTGCACGTTTCGTCGGTACTTGTGGTACTTGAGTTGAACTGCTGGCCGTGGTGTCAGAAGAGATGACAGATAAAACCTCACTTTCGTCGAATACATCTGCAGTCACGTCCTCCTCCTCGTCATTTTCAGGTCCATGAGTTTTAATGAGTTGTTCAGACTCCCAGAATTCAGTCAGATTTGCCAATAGGGTGGATCTTTCGTCGATCTCCTCTTCCGTACCTGAACTAAAAAATCAATACAATAAAGGTCAAATAATTTTTTTAAAATTCATATTCGGTACATCTATAAAATAAATTAATGCGTGTTTTAATTTAATTAAAATGTAATTTAATTTTCTATCGTTCACTTACCTTCTCATATTCGATAACGTCGAGCTCTTGAATCCTCTCATTAGCAATTGACACCTATCCTTCACGCTCTTATTAGTGACCTCCAATCCTTGACTGGTCAAATCCACCGCAACAAGTTTCCAGTCATTCGAAATCCAAACCTCCTGCTGAATGACAGTCTTCAGTAATGCGATGTCTTTCTTCGCGTTAAAGACGAGTCTGTCCTTTCGTTTCTGTCAAATAAAAGATAAAATGTAAATTAACTTTTAACCAGACTACAAGTGTTCAGTTTTATTGCAATTGAAAATTTTCCTACCTTTCCGGCGCCCTGAACGGTAGTTGTCTTTTTTCTTGGTGACATCCTGACTTCAATTTAGAACAGACTTGGACTTTCTTCCACGATATCAAAGTAATTTAGTAATTATTTTGGACTTAGATTTGTTAAATAGAATTAACTTTGGATTTTGTTTAAATTTTCCCACCTACCAGCCGCGAAGAAAAGCAAAAACGCATGAACTAGCTTGACTTTTAAGTTGACTTTTAGGGTGACTTATGACACCCCTCTATAAGTCAAACTTATGACTTTTGGGGTGACTTTTGACTTTTAACTTTTAGCTATACTCTAAACTCTAAAAGTTATACTCTAAACTCTATAAGTCAACCTTGCGCAAACAGTCTATTGGCTCTGCAATAGCTCCGATAGCTCACCTTTAATATTTTAATGTTGTTCTTATTATCGTTGCTACATCGCATTGAAATCTTGAACATTAAAAAGTAAAATTCAAACCATCAGATCATATTCTATTTTGAATAAAAAAAGAAAAACAAATTTTAATTTCAGTATGCCAAGAATTTGATTTTGAATTTCAATGAAATTGTAATGAATGAGTGAAAGAATGTTTGGTTTAAACTTTCATATCAGAAATCGGTTCGGAGTTTTTCTTTCCAGTCTTGAACAATTTGAACCCATAGAGCATGATTCCCAAACACGAAAGAATCATCCAAATCATAACAGCAAATTCGAAAGTAGTCCATCCCAATGCAGTGATCAAATGGTAGTGTTGAGAAACATGAGTGGTGTGGTAGGCCATAGCAATCACGCTATATCCGATCCATAGCATCACCAAATTGAAGTTCTCCTGAGAATGTAAAAAATAGGATGTATTATTAGTTTCCAGTTTTTCAGTGCAAAATCAGTGCTCGTTTTATTTCAAATAAGTTATACCTTATAAACAGCGGTGCCGAGGAAACAATTCAGGAACCAATGGAGCATCATTTCACCTAGAAATCATAACAATTGATATTTCAAACGTCCATCCTAACACAATTAAATCTTAACACTTAATTACCTATTCCAAGCAATGCTTCCTGTCTCAGATCTTCCTGACGTGTATTCATATTTTTTAAGGCATTGTCGATGTCTTCCTGTTCAAAATCCCCAGACTTTTTCAATACTTCAAAATCATTCGACGACTTTTGAAATATAGCGTGTGTGTTGGAAAATGACAAGATCAAAGCAAGATTTGAACCTATGATCACAATCTGAAATAACCAAAGGAGCTGTCAGTAAAGGTTCAGTTTAATTCGTAATATAAAACTTACCCAATTGATGGTGATGATGGTGTATGCCAATAATTCTGCCTTTCCAGACATGGTTATGGTACAATGTACAAAAAGCCAGTAGAGAAGTGAGTGACTTGTGGGAGAATCGTCACACTTTTAGATAGCAAATAGAATGAAGGCCGTGGATTTATTTTATTGGAAGCAATTAATGACTAGAAAGTTTGACTCCCACTTCATTGTACTGCACAATTTATCATTGCTCGTAAAATTTTAATGGGTGTAGGCTAAATTTTATTTTTTGAAAAGAATGGATGACTAATACGATTAGATAGCATAAAGAATTCACCGCTGTGTGCAACTCTACTTTCCACAGTTTCATTTAGACCACAATCACGCACCTCTTTATTATAATACTACATGTATGTTACAAAGTGTGTTTCTTAATTAATATAATGAGTAATTCAGATGAACTAACCTAAATTGCCCTGTACTTGAAATAAAATAGATGATCAAACGCGGGCTAAATGATAATGTACGTTTACCACACAAATTCATTTGTTTATTTGTTTGATGTATATTCAGTAGAATAGGGAAAACCCATCATGATTCGGTAGTTCGAAACAAAGAAAAATAGAATTCAAGTAAATTGATAAAGGTATGGTCAGTTTCTTTTCGTACAGAGTACTAATATTGACCGGCGACACAATAGTGAAGCGTCGTTACGGTTCGGTTCTTGGACGAACCGGTAACGGAACCGAGTAACGGTGACTTTCGAACCGGTAACGAACCGGTAACGTAACGGTAACGAACCAGGAAAGGAACCGGATTGACCGGTTCCGAAGCTTAACATAGCTGAGCATGCAATTCGCAAAGGCGGTGACTTGAATTGACTGCCGAAGGTTCACCCCTACAGTTGTCCTGTCCAATAGTCATTGTACCTCTATGGTAAGGTACCACTTGAGCGAGGCGTCAGGGGTCACATGAGGTCACATAGGTAACACGGGGAAATCTACACGTACAGAATGAAGGTTTTCTTTTTGGCTAAATTGGGTAATTAACTGGATGACACCCGTTTCACCCATCCGGAACCGGTAATATTCGGTTCGTTACGTTACTTTTCCGGTTCGGTTCCAGGCAAGAACCGGCATTGGTAACGAATTTTCCGTTCCAAATTCTTAGGACCGTAACGGTAACGAATTGGTAACGAACCGAGTTTACCGGTTCTGGTAACGACCCGGTTGAAGCTTTAATTTACCCGTTGACAAACAATAGGAAATTGAAAGAGTCATCCAGGGTTATGACCAGAGGCTATAATATTTTCAACTTAGAGATTACCGGGTTAATCCAAAAAGAATTAAATAAGTGCAAAGTGTTGGAGTAGGCTGAAATGGTACAACATAAAATGACATCCAGATTTCTACATTCACTTTACCCCACCTGGCATTGCATGGTACGGCACTTGAATCGGCGTATATAGTTCTTATAAGAGAAAAATCGATACTGAACCGAATGCGTATAGTGCATTAAGCATAGCATGTGTCTGACTGTCCGTTTCCACGCACATGTATGATTTAACGAGGGAAAGTTCTTATGTGTTGCTATGCATCCAATGTGCACATGAATTCCTGCTGACTCATGAGTCATGACCAGCACAAGAACTGAAGCTAAAATTGGTTGGGTGCCTTCCGTGACTTTCCCTTGTAAAACACTTTCTCTTCCTTTCTCCCTCCGAAATCCAACTTTCATTTCAAAACAAAAGTCGCAGCATAATATTCAAACAATTTTGGGATATTTTGAATAGAAAGTGAACAAATAATACACGTTGTGTAGTATGACGTATTTGATTGGACTCAGTGCAATTCTTGTGGTCCTTTCTTTGAATGAGTATCCATGCCAACCGGTGATTAATGAAGCCAGCAGTCTGTTCTCCCGTCTTTTTGTCTATGGCAACTACAACAAACTTGTTCGCCCTGTTCATAATCATACTCAGGCTGTCGTTGTGAGCATGGATCTCAAATTGTCACAACTCATTGAACTGGTGATCTGAATTAAAATTAATCAGTAGAATCTAATTGTATGAAAATGGAAATTTCATGAAAGTGTGGATACTCTTTATTCACAGGACGTCAAAGAACAACGACTCAAGACTACACTCTGGGTGGTACAGGCAAGTTTTTAATTTTAAATGACAGTAATGAGCATATTATAAAGAATTTTGAAAAAAAAAATTATTCTAGAGGTCATGGTTCGACTCAAAACTTGTTTGGAATCCGGAGCACTACGGAGGTCTCATGTCGCTAGAAATTCCATCCGAAGATATTTGGCTCCCTGATCTCGTGGTTTATAATAAGTGAGGCTAGATTCAAATATATATGGACTTCATACAACACTATTTTGTACGATACACGTTTGCATTTGTTCATTCCATTCAGCCTGGACGATAAGTTCCGTGGACTAGGAACTGGAACAAAAGCGACTATTCACCACAATGGACTAATTAAATGGACTCCACCAATCCATGCCAATACTTTTTGCGAAGTTGATGTTGAGTATTTTCCATTTGATCAACAGACTTGTAGTTTTAAATTTGCGTCTTGAACTAATGATGGATTTATGGTGGGCTATATAGCTAATACACTTACACTTCATACATATGTATAAATGCAGGCACACATCACTTTATTTATCTTCTCTAATTTATTGCAGTTGAATCTAACGCACAAGAGGTCTACTCCACATTCTAATTTAATTAGTAGAGGAATTGACCTCACTGAATTCTATCCGTCTGTCGAGTGGGACATCATGGGTGTTCCAGCTGTCCGAAGTGAAAAATACTATGAATGCTGTCCAGAACCTTATATCGACATCATATTTAACATTGAAATGACCCGAAAATCGTTACATACTGCACTCCACATGATCCCATTGATTCTCATTTCCTTCTTGACCACACTTGTGTTTGGGCTACCCTCAAACTCAGGAGAGAAAATGCCACTTCTTGCAGTCATCTTGATCTCATTCTCTGTCTTCTTCTGCATCCTCACAGACTCCATTACTCCCACCTCACTCATCATATCATTGATAGGCAAATACATTATTTTCACATTTCTACTGTTAACCTGTGCAGTCGCAGCCACAATTTTAACAGTGAATATTCACTACCGTTCTGCAGCTATACACGAGATGAGCAATTGGGTTCATTTTGTTTTCATTACGGCGCTCCCGAAAGTATTGTGTCTAAGACGAAAAAGAATAAAAGCTCGAAGACCAGCGCCAGAGCTGGCAGTGGTTGATATCAAAAATGAACTTATCACTACAGCGACTTCTTCACAACAGGAGGAACCGCTAATCCCACTTCCCCAGAAATCAACGACAGATGGCAATGTTGAATTCAAAGTACTTGAAAAGAAAGTAGAAGACATGGTCCAACTATTCTCAACTACGTTGGAGACAGTAGGGAGAAGTATCGAAAATATTGGAAACTACATGGTCAACAAGGAAAGAATTCAAGAGGTTAAATATTTTACATTATTGGGAGTATTGGATTATTTATTTTGTTTCTAAATTATTAGTGTAAATCTGTATTTCTTTAGGACAAGAATGATTGGAAGTTTGTGGCGTATGCGTTGGACAGACTTTTCTTTTGGATTTTCACCTTTGTGTGGTGGTGTGGAACAATTAGTCTAGTTGTGAAAATGAACCAACATTCGTCCAAGGCACAACCTATTGACTCGAAAATGAGTGGAATCCCGTCTCCAACGTTTAAAGTGGAAAGTGTTGAATAGAACGTTACATTTTTGCATAACGTTAAATCTGTGATCTCTTGTTTATCAGCATACATTCGATGGCATCGTCTTTCCTACTTTGACGCCGTCGGTCTGGTTAAGACCGCAAAGTGACGTTCATATTTTTCTAAATTAACTGTTGGCAATATTCCATCGTAAGTCTTATTCTACTTGTTAGCGGTTGTACAAAAGTTGGTGATAAGTGTTCAAAATTAATAAAATAAAACTGTTAAAGTACTCCATCTATGGTTTTGTGTGTGGCCATAATATGAAAGGAACTCGTGATGTTTTTGGAACACCAAAATCATGTTATTCAATGATATTTCCGTTTTATACTTTCAGAATATTCAACAAGGATAATTCGTACATTAATGTAGCGGCATTTGGTCTTAACTTGGAACATAACTTTTTTATTTTGTGTGTTTCGATAGGATTAAATACAGCAAAAGTTTGTTTGAAACACTTATTTACACATCCGGAAGTCAAATATTTGCCTTGAAATGAATTTATATTACAAAGCACTCAAAGCACCCAGGACTGTTCCCCCGTGGTTTGGGTGTTTAAATAGATTCCCGGGATTTTACAACGCTAATACCATGCGTTGCACGGAACTAGACTTGAATGTCTTAGACATATTATATAAGCGAAAAATCGACTCTGGAACGAATGCGTAGTGCATAGGGCATAGCAGCGCTCCGACTGTCTATTTCGACGCACATCGATGATTTGACGAGAGAAATTTCTAACGTGTTCGGATATATGATCCGCAAAAGAAATAAGTAGTGTAGGTCCAGCTGCATGCCTACTACTATGGAAGACTTTCCCTTGTGAAACAGTTGCTTTCTCCCTCCAAAACGCACACAATTCCAACTCACTCAGTTGAACTAACACGCAGTCATTCAAAACATTTTGGGATATTCTGAATTGAAAGTGAACTGAATTGAAAGTCAGTCAGTCGAAATATGAATTTTATTCCAATCAGTGTTATTCTTGTGGTCCTGTCGTTAAATGAGTATCCCTGCCACAAACTCATTAATGAAGCCAGCAGTCTATTCTCCCGTCTCTTCGTCTACGGCAATTACAATAAACTCGTTCGCCCAGTCCAGAATCATTCTGAGGCTGTCGTCGTGAGCATGGGTCTCAAACTATCACAGCTCATAGAATTGGTAATTCAAGAAATCAATTATTGGAACATATAATCTTAGGATTGTAATAAAAATGTTGGATTGTATACGCGGTTTTGTTTCCCGTTAGAATGTGAAGGAACAACGACTCAAGACCTCAGTCTGGATGGAGCAGGTTAGTCCATATAATCGGTTTAAAGTAATAATTATAAAAAATCGTTGTTACATAGACATGGATGGACTCAAAACTCATGTGGAATCCGGATGACTATGGAGGACTGCTGTCGCTAGAAATTCCGTCGGAAGACATCTGGCTCCCGGATCTCGTACTTTATAATAAGTGGGGTATTTCATTATTCACCATTCACTAGATCGTCATAAAGGCATCCCATTTTTGTATGTTTAGCTGGGACGAGAAGTCCAATCTAGAAACAGGAACAAAAGCGATTGTTCATTACAATGGGTTAATTAAATGGAGTCCACCTATCCAATACAACAGTTATTGCGAAGTTGATGTCGAGTACTTTCCATTTGATCAACAAACGTGTACTTTGAAATTTGGGTCTTGGACTTATGATGGATCCATGGTGAGTTACGGCAAGACTAATACAGTTTTGAGCGAACATGAGGGTCACACATAACCCTTGCCCCCCTATCTACAGAAACACATAGACGTTCCCATGGCAACACAATACAAGATTCTTATTCAGAATTTGATTCTAGATCCAATGAGCCCACTTCCAAGTCAATCCATCCAAAAATAAAAAAAAAGTTATGGCGGGAAAACTAAAAAATTATCCCGAACTTACATGTTCCGTGTCAGTATTTGCATTTTCGGACCCGTGCATGTCAAACTGCTTGCATTCACTCAGGGTTAACCTATGGTTTAGTTTTTTCCGCCATAACTTTTTTGTTTGACGATGGATTGACTTGGGAAGTGGGCTCATTAGAACAAGAATCGAATTCTGAATAAGAATCGCGTATTGTGTTGCCATGGCAACGGGTACGTGTTTCTGAAGATAGGGGGCAAGGGTTACGTGTGACCCTGTACATAGAGTTATTTTCTATTTATTTTGCAGTTGGACCTACAGCACATTAGACTTCGGCATCAGAGCACTGGGAATTCCTCTTCCATCACCATCAACAGAGGAATGGATCTCTCTGAATTCTACCCTTCTGTCGAGTGGGATATCATGGGTGTTCCAGCTTAGCGATCAGAAAAATACTATGAATGCTGTCCCGAACCTTATATGGACATAATTTTCTGGATTGAAATGACCCGCAAAACTCTGTTCTACACAACATTTATGATTCCATTGATCCTCATCTCCTTCTTGACCACACTTGTGTTTGCACTGCCTTCAAACTCAGGAGAGAAAATGCCACTTCTTGCAGCAATCTTGATCTCATTCTCTGTCTTCTTCTGCATCCTCACAGACTCCATTACTCCCACCTCACTCATCATATCATTGATAGGCAAATACATCATTTTCACATTCCTTCTCCTAACTTGTGCAGTAGCAGCCACAATTCTAACAGTGAATATTCATTACCGTTCTCCTGCTACACACGAGATGAGCACTTGGGTTCATTTTGTTTTTATTACGGGACTTCCAAAAATATTGTGTCTCAGTCGAACTAGAAGGAAAGATCGTGCACAAGTTCCATCTCTGACCATCATCGATATCAAAAATGAACTTATCATTACAGCGACATCATTACAACAACAGGAGGAGCCGCCAATCCCAATTCCCCGAAAATCAACGACAGATGGCAAAATTGAACTCAAAGCACTTGAGAAGAAAGTAGAAGACATGGTCCAACTATTCTCAACTACGTTGGAGACAGTAGGGAGAAGTATCGAAAATATTGGAAACTACATGGTCAACAAGGAAAGAATTCAAGAGGTTAATTATTTAACATTATGGAAAGTATTGGTATATTTTATATGTTAATTTTTAAAATGTACGTCTACTTTTTTAGGACAAGAATGATTGGAAATTTATGGCGTATGTGTTGGACAGACTTTTCTTTTGGATTTTCACCTTTGTGTGGTGGTGTGCAACAATTAGTCTAGTTGTGAAAATGAACCACCATTCGTCCAACGCACAACCTATTGACTCGAAAATGAGTGGAATCCCGTCTCCAACGATTACAGTGGAAAGTGCTGAATAGAAAGTTATTTTTTTAAAAACATTGAATGGTCTGTGATCTCTTGTTGTTCAATATACTTGATGTCATAGTGTTTCCGACTTTGACTCCGTCGGGCTGGTCAAGACCGAAAAATTGACCCGTCCGTCGAGGTTCATATTTTTATGAATTAATCGTTGGCAATATTCCATTGTAAGTCGTTAACGGTTGTACAAAATTTGGTGATAACTGTTCAAAATTAATAAAATAAATGCAATTACAACTAAATGCTGTTTAAATGCTGGAAGTGAAACAGTGCATTTGCACATGTATGTGAGAGCCAGCTGAGTACATGGAATAAAATCCAGATATCTCTCTTCACTTAACACCTTGCGTTGCATGGAATTGTGGGCTTGAATGTCTTAGACTAGTTATATAAGCGAAAAATCGATTCTGACATGAATGCGTAGTGCATAGTATAATAGCATAGATCCGACTCTCTATTTTGACGCACATCGATGATTTGACCAGGGAAAGTTCTCACGTGTTTGCATATATGATCCGCAAAAGAAAAAAGTAGTGTGGGTCCAGTTGAATGCCTACTACTTGTGAAGATTTTCTCTTGTGAATCACTTGCTTTCTCCCTCCAAAATGAAACTTTCATTCCAACTCACTCACTCAGTTGAACAAGCATGCACAGTCATTCAAAAGATTTTGGGATATTCTGAATTGAAAGTGTACAGAAAGTCAGTCAGTGGAAATATGAACTGGATTCCAATCAGTGTTATTCTTGTGGTCTTGTCGTTAAATGGGTATACCTGCCACAAACTCATTAATGAAGCCAGCAGTCTCTTCTCCCGTCTCTTCGTCTACGGCAATTACAATAAACTCGTTCGCCCTGTGCAGAATCATTCTGAGGCTGTCGTCGTGAGCATGGATCTCAAACTTTCACAACTCATAGAATTGGTAATCCAAAAAAATCAATTATTAGAATACATAATCTTGGGAATTTGATAATAATGTGGGACTATACACACGCCTTTGTTTCCCGCTAGAATACGAAGGAACAACGTCTTAAGACGTCACTCTGGGTGGAGCAGGCAAGTCCATATAATAGGTTTTAAGTAAATACGAATAAATTATGATTAAAAATCTATGTAGACATGGATGGACTCAAAACTCATGTGCAATCCGGATGAGTTTGGAGGTTTGATGTCAATAGAAATTCCATCGGAAGACATCTGGCTCCCGGATCTCGTACTTTATAATAAGTGTGTTATTTATTATTCATCCTTCATAGCGCGCCATTTTATACAATAAAGGTGTACATACCATTCTTTGCATGTTTAGGTTTGACGAGTTCAGTCTTGGAACGGGAACAAAAGCGATTGTTCATTACAATGGATTAATTAAATGGAATCCACCTATCCAATTCAACAGTTTTTGCGAAGTTGATGTAGAGTACTTTCAATTTGATCAACAAACGTGTACTTTGAAATTTGGGTCTTGGACTTATGATGGATTCAAGGTGAGGTACTGCAAGACTAATACAGTTTTGCGTAAACAAATAACATGCATAGAGCAAAACTCTGTTCTATACAACTTTTATGATTCCACTCATTCTCATCTCCTTCTTAACCACACTTGTCTTTGCACTGCCTTCAAACTCAGGAGAGAAAATGCCACTCCTGGCAGCCATCTTGATCTCATTCTCTGTCTTCTTCTGCATCCTTGCAGACTCCACTCCTCCCAACTCAATCATCATATCCTTGATAGGCAAATACATCGTATTCACATTCGTGCTCTTGACATGCGCAGTAGCAGCCACAATTCTAACCGTGAACATTCACTACCGATCTCCTGCTACACACGAGTTGAGCAATTGGGTTCATTTTGTGTTCATTACGGGGCTCCCGAAAATACTGTCTCAGGCGAAAGAAAAGAAAGATTCGAACCCCAGCACCCAGTTTTACCGTCGTCGATATCAAAAATGAACTTATCACTACAGCGACTTCTTTACAACAGGAGGAGCCACCGATCCCAGTTCCTCGAGAATCAACGATAGATGGCAACATTGAATTCCAAGCACTTGAAAAGAAAGTAGAAGACATGGTCAATTTATTCTCAACTACGTTGGAGAAAGTGGGACGAAGTGTGGAAAATATTGGAAACTATGTCGTCAAGAAGGAAAAAACTGAAGAGGTTAATTATTTGACAATATGGAGAGAATTTGTAAATTTTGTATGTTGTTTGCTTGCTCAATTGGGTCTGTATTTTTTTAGGACAAGAATGATTGGAAATTTGTGGCGTATGCGTTGGACAGACTTTACTTTTGGATTTTCACGTTTGTGTGGTGGGGTGGAACAATTTGTCTTATCCTAGGAATGAATCATTATACAACAGACAAACACCCTATTGTTGAACCCCGCACAACGGGTAGAAGAGGAAATACATAGACATTTAAGTTTGGAGCATTCTGTGATCTAAATGCAATACACACCCACAGCAAAGTACAAAACTCAGAACTCATGACTTGAGAGTTTTGTGCCAAGAGTTTTAATTTCATCTTTTGTTAAACGTTTATTCAATTTAAGTGCTAGTCAAGTAGAGAAAATTTGGTTGTGTAAGTACACAAATCAATCATATTATCTATCCATCTAATCATGAATAAATAGAAATAATTCTAGTCCGAGAATCGAAATTCAAAATTTATTCATTTTCAAATTTTAACAATAAATTGAGTGATAGAATATTTCTTCTAAACTTTCATGTCTGGAATAGATTTCTTGTGTTTCTTGGTGGTGTTGGACAGTTTGAGGGCGTAGAACAAGATTCCCAAACAGGATACAGCCATCCAGATCACACCAGCAAATTCCATTGATACGAGACCCAAATCGGTGGTGGTAAGATCGATGTGTCGACAAAAGTAAACGGCGTGGCAGACGAATGCAACCGAACATAGTCCAGTCCAGGCTAGAACCAAACGGAGACTGCTCTAAAGGTGGATGACACAGAACGTATTACTTCGTAGTTAATTGCAATAATTAGTAATAATTAAATTCCAAATTGGTTTTACCCTACGAACTGCAATGGTTAGGAGAACGTTCAGGAACATATGGAACATCATTTCACCTAATAATCACAACATATATTTCAGTAGACTGTTCTTGTACCAATCGCAATCGTAAAAATGTAAATAATGTATTCTAAGCTTACCTGATGCATACATTCTCTCGTACTTCAAAGCATTTTGATAGATTTCCAATACGTCAATGCTATACTTGATCAGATCGATGCCTTCCTTATCAATATTTGCTAACTTTTCAAAAATATGAAAAACGACTGAAAATGTCTGTAGCCTCGCAGCTGAGTCTGAGAAATGGGCAACCATTGCCATTGTTACAAATCCAATGATGGCCTAAAAAGGCTATTGGTAATAAAAATCCAGAATAATTTCTAGTATAAAACTTACCCAATTTGTAACGATGATGGCATTTGCCACTATGTTAATTTTTACAGACATGGTGGTCTGTGTTACAGTGCACAGTTAGAATGAAGTACAATGTGTTATGGGAAGATGCACTTTGACGCGTCTGAAAGGAGAAATAGCTTGCAAGCCAGTCGATTTATTCAAAACAATTGATTTCCTAGAAATGCCGAATACACTTCCTTGTTTAATTTATACTCGCACATAATATGTTATTCTGAGGAATTGTTGTGAAATGAAGCAATGACGGTCGTCGAACTAGGTAGTAATAAATATGACATGGTCTGTTTAATACAGTCATGCTAACACACTACTTAATTACATACAAAAATTCCATGATGCATTAGATTTTCTGTTTGAATGATTCTGTGCTTTATGAGTGTGTGAAATCAAAGTCAATGTGCATGCAAATGTCAAAATGCATTTTGTCATGCTAATTTAGATGCATATCGACATCGATAATATGACACAATAAAACCTCCAGAGGTAAAACGCGAATTTCTACAGAGTTTCGCCTGTCTCACATAATTGAAATAATTAAGTTTATTGTAGCCAGACTAAAAAAAAATTCTTCTCACATTATTTGCATTATTTTATTCCGATTACCTTTACACTTTGCTTGCATGCATGTGTGCATTATATCTGTTTCTGTATAGCATTGTATTTTTGCATTCGGATGTGACGGCCGTAATTTGATTAGATGTTTTCATAAAATATTTCCTGCCAATTTTAGTAAGATTGTGCATATGTATGAAGTTTTCAGTGTAGTTTATTTTAGAATTTTGAAAACAAAATCAATCAATTATAATGCATATAATGCACAATTTTGTAGAAAAATACATAGTTATTATCCTGCTAAAATATGATGTGAAAAAAAAATCAATCAGTACATACTCAAAATATAACACTTTGAATTATTTATGTATAGAAAAAAACATTATGTATTAATTTGTAATTTTGAGTTAAAATTAAAACTACAAATTAATTAACATTACGTGTATATGCATGGCTTCAAAATGACCTTGGTATTCTGGTTTGGCTTCCGTAGAAGGACGAATGCTCACGAGAGCCACAAATAGTTGAGTTTTTGAGTTCCGAGAAGTGAGTCGTTTACTTAACCAACTCCGCTCCACACACTTTGACTTATAAGTCACTCCAAGATTCCTTGACTCGACATGACAACCAATACCTGTAAGGTTGGGTCATGCGATTGTTTACTCATAAAAAAACTTGATTTTTTCGGGGTGGTGCCCAAAATACATTACGTCAGACGGGATTTTGGGCACCAACTTGTTTGTAAACAAAATTCTGGTATAGCTGTGGAAAAATACAGCGTTCGTAAACAAAAATAAGCAAAATACCATCGGTTGTCATGTCGAGTCAAGAAATCTTAGTAAAATAGTACAATAAGTTCGGGTTCATTTGTTCAGAGATTTCAATTTCATTTCTGTTGCTGGGGAAATTTTGCGGTAGTCTTATCTGGTGCGAGCTCGGGTAGAAAATTTTCAAATTTCTGAAACATTGTAGTTCGGCATGACCTAACCTTACATGGCAATTTGTTTATTTTCGTTTACGAACCTTGAGTCACTCAACACTTTTTGTTGACAAAGTTGACTTACGGCAACACCGGACGTAACTATGGCAACGGTAACGGCAACCGCAACACCGTCCAATGAAAAAGTTCAATGTGTTAAAAAAATTCATGAGATCATTGACACTGCTCACAGTATCATTAACCCAGAAACGGGTGAAGTAGAGATGAGGGGGTTTGAGACGAATTATCTCAAAAATACTTTGAAACGAATTGGAAGAGCGGAATTGGAGGATTTAATTTTGGAAAAAATTGTGGAGGCTTTTAACGCCAATACTGTTGTTGGGCAGTTGAGAGCCATAGGGTGTTTTCAATTACATGGGTTGAAGGATAAGTTGTTTCAAAGGGCTGGGGCTTTGCAGAAACAGGTAAGGCAAATAATTCTAGTTTTAATTATTTTTGAAATTATAAGTATTTAAATATTTTAGGTCTTATATAAATAATATATTCTAAGTAGGTTAGGTTAGGTTAGGTTAGGTTACCTAACTTAACTAGGTAGTTTTGTTACCTAAACTTTGTAATGTATTTAATTCCATTCCATAAGTCAAAGCACTCAATGGATTCTTAAATGCATACCTACAATTTTTCATCTAGTTCTGGTTCTCGAATCTAATCTAGAGTCTAGGCTCTGACTGGAATTTTATGCTATCAGTTTTGTCGTCTGTATTTTTTTTTCAATTCCTGCAAAGCCATGTCCATGCCATAATTGATGTCATGCAAGGTAAGTTTAGGTAGTATTTAGGCTATCTATATAATAGACACTTTTTTATGCTAATATATTACTTACAAAAATAATAATATTTTTATGGCGAAGTGCTATTTGGCTAAGGATACCTAGTAATATAGCTTGTGATGTGAACTACAGTTGCCTTCGCTTCCGGGTAAAAAGTACACTATGTACCTAGAGTAGGAATACTATTGGCCCAATAGTACCAAAACAACACGAATTACAAAGTTGTGACTTGAGGTGGGTCAATTACTTTCCTAATGTAATTAATTACAATTACAATTGCATGACATTTTTCTTGAAGTAATTAATTACAATTACAATTGCATGGCATTTTTCTTGAAGTAATTAATTACAATTACAAGTAATTGAGGATGTGAAATCTAGTTGTTAAAATCAGACTAGGCCGACACAGATTACAATTTACAGTATACACAGTAATAATCTGTTTCGACCTAGAATCAGACAAATTAAGCGAAAAAACGCTTGCAAATAATTTCAAAAGTAATTGAACTTTTTCAATTACAAATTACACGCCATGAATTTCCAATTACAAATTACTTTCTCCGAAATTACAATCACAATTACAATGGTTTTAGATTGTAATTAAATACAATTACAATTACGTAATTGTAATTCTATTAATGTTTATTTGTTAATATTTTATTTATTAAAATTTGTATTAATTACAAATTACCAATGTAATTGTCCCACCTCAAACAAAAGTAGGTATTTAAGTCGTAAAGAAAGCTATTAAATTAGTGTGCGTCCTTGACCTTTGTGATTACTTCCATGCTATGCCTTATCACTCAATATTGAAGTTGAATGCTAATGCTGTACTAAGGAGAAACCACTTAATTAGTAGGTTACCTAAGAACAATAAGCTAAGAATTCGGAACATAACACACAAAATACATTAATAAGAACATTAGCACGTACGAATTAATTGTCATTTTCTATCTTTCATTCCATCCAGGTGACCGAACTGTCCAAAGCCTTGAAAGAATACAAAGAGAATTCAAAGAAACCAACATCGCAACAAAAACTACAACTACCGTTAAAATTCTACCGTTCCGTGGGTCTTCAAGTGAATTCGAATGGTGAAACGTCCACAAAGAATTCATGCCCAAGGTTTAATAATACAAACATTCAAATTCCAAAGAAGTCAAACTCAACAGCGTTGGCAGGGAAAAACGGTACCACTTCTATTTCTGATTTAATTGATCTCACGGAGGACAATAATGATGGTCGAGAATGTAAGCATTAATTATTATTAGAAACCTTGCGTCTAGGGTGTGGGTGTTTTATTTTTTTTTACATCAAAAGTTAGCTAAATCCATAGGGGTTTGGGCTGCGCGAAAACTATTTTATTTTAATCGCCAATCGGATTATTTATTTTATCCACAGTAAGTTTGAATCATGATGACCAAAGTCAAGGTCAAGGTCAAGGTGGACTTCCACAACATGGACTACTTGTATCCAAAGAACCTCAACTTACTCCGCCCAGCCCTTTCGCACTCGTAAGTGGTTTGTATTTGTTAATCGTTTTAAAAAAATTGAATATTTTGAAGTATGTTTGATTTGATAGTACGTTCATTTGCTTCAAATTTCATTCAAAACTGCCCAATTTTGTTCAGAGTAATCATCTCTTCAAAATTTTAGAACCAAACTCTCAGTTTTCAAAATTCTGCTTTTCTTCTAAGTTTACCTTCAAAATAGAACCAAACGCAATTTTTTTTCAAACGGTTCTTTGAAGTTTTCCATTAAAATTTTAGAAAAAAAGCTCAGTTTTTAAAATTTCCAACGTTTCTTACAAGTTTTCCTTCAAAATTTTAGAACCAAACCAAACGCAATTTTTTTCTTCTTCAAAATTTTAGAAACAAACTCAGTCAGTTTTATAAATTCTCAATGTTTCTTGTAAGCTTTCCTTCAAAATTTAGTTTCCGAGTACAAAATTCGAATTAGAATAAATATTTTCGTTTATCTTTCGAAATCTTAGTACTTAACCTAATTTTAACAAGAAATTACTTAACTAGAACTGTAAATTTAGAGAGTAAAAAATAGAGAGATTTTTTTTTGAAATTTTTACAGCCGAAGTTACCCACCGCGACCAAGCCCATGATTCAACAGCAGTGCGGTAAAGCTACTAAAGAAATACCACCACAACCTGAGTTGACACTCCAAGAACAAAACGATGGGATTGTGATTTCTTGGAACCACAAAATCGCTCGAAATCATGCTGAGATCTCATCCTATCAAATCTTTGTTTGTCAACAACCATTGAGTCCAAGTTGAAATGTTTTAGCTCCTACTTGGAAACGTGTTGGTGATGTTAAGGCTCTACCCTTACCAATGGCTTGCACTTTGTCTCAGGTATTAATTATTTAATTCATAATTAATTATCACCTTGACCTACCTTTGACCTTCTTAAGATATTTTTTTGTCCTTTGACAGTTCTCTGATGCGAATCGTTATCATTTCATTGTTCGTGGCCTTGATGTTTATAATCGGAGTGGACCTTTCTGTGAAGTCGATTCCATCGTTCTTCGGAAGAAACGCTCAAGCTAGAATTGCTAACTGTCAAACCAAAATGATTGCTTACGAGTGCATCATTTTATACTTTAACTTAAACAACGTATTTGTGTAAAGAGGTGTGAATTCTAAAATACAAAACGACACTCATGTGGTCGTTGATGATCCTTTCTTCTGGAATATTGTAGTTGAGTATCATTAATTATGATTAGTTTTTAAAACGTCAGACGTCGCATTTCTAGTGTCAATAATAATTAATAAGATTCTTGGTGAAGAAAAACTTGGGACTCCCTTTGGGAGTCCTAAGGCGGAGTGCACTTAAATGAGTGAAACAAGTCGTTCTTCCAAGTTCTTCAAAGAAAAAGGCAAGTATTCCTGTTTCCGAATGGTGTGCGTAACGTTGACAACTGGAACTATTTCATCAATAACCAGTGTTCACAAATAACTTGTCATCAATATCATTGATTTCTATTGTCTTAGCACACCGTAATATGTAAGTCAAGGATATTTCACTAGTTGGTTGTGTTATTAGGATTGCTCTTAAATCCGAACAGGGTCAAAATTTCACTTTGACTTAACCAGTAACGT
>JAQIXO010000534.1:0-18765 GCA_034700305.1 Protaphorura armata
TCTATATGGAATCATCGCCGACAGTCCCGCACGACTCTGACCAGATTAATCATCAGTGTTGTCGATATAGAGAGGGTCATCTGGATTCGAATTATATTCTGTATGGATATAGTCTATATAGATAAAATCGTGATGTCCCTAACATGTCAATATCGACTCCGGGTACTTTGTTGCCTGGGTTTGATCCAGTAACTCAATAACACGGAAGTGAAAAGAACATGTCAGAACATTTAAACTAAACTGATAAAAATATACATCTACATTCAGCATACTGATCCAGGTGGTATTAACAAATGTACATAGACATAAATCGTCCAAATTAAGAGTAGGCGGACGCGGAAATGCATGCATGCATTTCTCCATGTTAAGTGTAAATTTCTAGTTTTAATTCGAGCGACAGAACCAAAATATTACGCACTGCCACTGCTACTATAATGAGAAATACCACTGGTCGCCGGAAGAAGGAGATGAAAATTATCATCCGTATCATCTATCGGCGAACCTTGACATTTATCACACATGAGAGTTGTGTAAACATTATTCAAGTCTGATTGAATTTTGATCTAAAGATGACCATAGAATTTTGAAAGGCTAGGCGTAGTCGTAGTAGCCCATTTAAACATTGTTCCTGGAGGAGAACGTGCGTGTCAAATTAAATTAATCAAACAAGGTTCTCCTTAAAGTAAATCGAGAACGAAAATGCAAACAATGCCAAGCAAAGTTCACTTTTGAGAATTTGTGTATGATTTGCAGACATATGAGCCAAACATGTACAGGGTGTCCCAGAAAATGCGGGCACATTTTGAGTTATACTCTAGCGGAGGAACGGGTTATCCAAATTACTCGAAGTATGGCTCATTGGAAAGCCAACCGCATATGGAATAAGTTAAATGTCACTTTGAAATCCAATATTTAGAATACAGGGTCACAAAGTCACGTTGAATTCATTCCCCGGTTAACCCATGATCAGATGGACTAAACGACACCGACAGTGTCAACATTATTACCCAAGGCAAATCTGGTACCAATCGAACGAGGAGGTCAAGGAGACGATGTGTACCAATTTTCAGAATTTTGTGACCACGCATGTGGTGTCACGAGGTCAGTGAAATGTATGCGAATTGAGAATGCTCAGGAGATTTTGAACTCTGATGACCTCATGACGCTTGACCGGTGGTCACAAAAATCTGAAACTCGGTACACGTTGTCTCCCTGACCTCCCCATCGTTTGACGTCACATTCGACCTAGGTCACCGTGTGACCTTTCTCCTGGTCATAGGTTAAACGGAAAAATGAATTCCAAGTGACTTTGTAATCCCGTATTGAAAATTTTGGAATTCAAAGTGACATGCAACTTATTCCAAATCCGATTGGCATTCCGAAGAGCCATTCCTCGAGAAATTTGGACAGTGCGTTCCAGCTATAATATGATCCATCAAAGTTTGCCCGCATTTTCTGGGACACCCTGTATAATTTAATAATTGATATCAATCGATTAATGGGTAGAGCTTTGCGTGTTTTATCTTATGTATTTAACTAGTCCATTATGTTAAGACTATACACCGCAATAGTTTCTCGCTCACAAGTTTTAGTGTGCGTGCACTACAAAAGTGGTTCGGTATTAGACAGATCAATAATATTTCCACGTACTCGTCCTTATTAAAACGAGACCTGACATTGACGAGAATTCTAATTAATTGGTTTCACCCCGTAGTCTATTTCATAAACTATTACAAGATTAAGAATAAATTTAATTAAAAGTGACTAAGAAAATGTTGCAAAGAGTTGTAATAGGGTTCTTATTTTATAGTATATTTGTTGCTGGAGTTCCGGTACAAGATTTACCCACTGTCGCATTATTAGCCCAGAGAACAACACAAGACTTTCTTAATTTATTTAAAGACAACCTAGTCTTATCCAGTTCTCATGAAATTCTCTTGGAAAGAAATGAAATTCCTTTAACATTGTCAACTTGGATGAGAGAATTTAACAAAAACAAGAACCAGGAAATGCCGGTCAAATGGAACAAACTAATCACAAGTATGGGAAGACAACTGTGTTATTCAGTTATATTCATTTATCCGAACAATAGTTCCGCCGATATAAAAAATTATCTAAACCAGTTCATGTCATCCGAAATTGGTCCTAATGGCTACGTGGGTTTTTACATCACACTAGTTACGGCTGAGAATTTTGAAGTGCCACGACGTTTAAACTCATATAAGATTCGACCATTTCCGATTAATCATTTCATACTAACACAGGTAAGACGTCACATGCAGCCCAGCGTAAGTGAAGACATATTATTATTCAAACGATTTTTTAATTGTTTAGGGAAAAACACGGTTTGTACTTCATCAAAGCTTTCCTTGTCAATCGACTGAAAAATTCGACGACGCAGATTTCATAAAAACAAGGACTATTTTGGACTCAATTCATCAAAGCAGTATGAAAAGAAAATGTCTCCCCTTCTCATGGTATACGGCAGATACCTGGGGGTCAAATAATTATTGTGGCACCGCTCAAGTGAGTTTAGACAGACAAAAATTGTCAAACCTGAAAACCTTACAACCTGGACTTCTTATGCTGGGAATTCTCTCACATTCATTCCCAAATTCAACGGTGCTGTCGCATAGTGAAAAATGCATGTCGAAGACCAGGTTAAGAGTAATAGGTGGAACAATACTTTTCGGGACAAACTACAACCTTCCCAGTGATCGCTACTACAGATATTATATACCATACAAATCATCCATGTATAATTTTATTACATGTGATTCTGAAAGTTTGGACGAATGGTCCTTCAGTCCATTCGTGACAACATTTCTATTCAATGTTTGGATTACATTGGTCATTACGGTTATCATTCTTGCCGTTGGTCTACAATATTGGTTTCGATCCCAAAAGATGGACATGAGTTCAGTAATGTTGATCCTCAGTGTTTTATTGGAGCAGGGACCTGTAATTGTGTCCCGTCTTAGAAATAATTTACATTTTAATACTGTCTACTCTGCATTTTTATTAATGGGAGTAGTTTTATCAAATGCATACAAAGGAAAAGGAATCACAGAACTGACACAGCCATTCCCATCCAAACAAATGATTCAAACTTTCGAGGACGCTATAATTTCGAACTACATAATTTTACCAGCGCCATCTTCTATGATTGAATCTTTGTTAGAAGATACATGTCACACCCACAAAGGTATGAGCGCATTTTATGAAAAGTACAAAGAGCTCTACATTCAGACGTCCCCATTTATAAATTATTTGAATAGTTCAATACAAATGGCAGAGAAAAATGAGCACAGGAACACTTATGTGAATAAGTTGAAATTGATGAGAAACCGAGTTCAGCTGCCAGGAATAAAATCATGTAAAACTGACATGTTTGACCAACTTCATAAATGTGAGAAACCCATAATACCTAGTCATAGATAAACGTAATGAGTTGGAAACTATTTTACTAGAACTTCTCACTTTAAAACATAAAGAAACTGTTAAGCGTGTGTATTATATTGGGAAGGATAATTTTAAAACAATGGAAGACGCTATTCAAATTGATGGAGTAGAATGGGACAAAGGAATGAGTAATCATCTGATCTCTATGACATTGCAATCTGGAATTTTTATCCAGTGGATTGAATTGCGTGAGTGGGGAATTGATCTAGAGCGGCAGAGGGCGTGGGCGAACTTAAGACAACAGGATTGCTTGGCTTGTCCACTCAGAATCGGGAACACGATAATAATATGTACTCTTCAAACTTTATGGAATTTGCATGGGAATATCAACATTGTGTGTATGCATTGAAAATATGAAATATTGGGCAAAATATTTTGCAAGTGTGAGATTATATTCTGGTAAACTTAAGGATTTGTTTAATCTTATGCGATATCAAATTACAATAGTTCAAATGAACATATGCTGTGCGCAATCGTTTCGAAGGATGATGCAACATATGTCTCGTGTATTTCTTAAAGCATTGGAAAGATTGTCGGAATTGATTCGCAGGATGTTTGTTTACCTATCCGGTTATATTTCCAGATTGAATGGATTATCTAGCTAGAACCAACGAGGTTAGAATAATTTTGAGGATTTGTATAAGACCTGCCGTTTTGTATTACATTATATGTATAGTTTGGTTTGTAAATTGTGTTATCTGTTTCGAAATAACTGAGATACTTAGAAAATAGACATCGTTAGTGGATAGTAAAATAACAAAAACTGTAAACAAGGTACACATTAAACTACATCACACGTTTTTTTTTAAAGAATACGTACTAGGAAAGCAAACTTGTTTAAATAAAGAACTTTTTAAATCGCTGTCCGAGTATATGAAGAAACAGTTGATTCAAAGGGATCTCAGAGTCAACAAGACTGTTGTTGCTGTTCCCTGTGAGAAATGCAAATTATTCTTAAATCTTAAAGTAAAAATAAATTATGAATGTAAATTATTTTTAAATAAAATCATGGGTTGTTTTTATTGATTTGGCATAAGTATTTGTAATTCTCACAATCAAAAAATATATTACAATATTATATTTGAAACACGTTTTATATTTTGAAATATTAATTTGGTTTTAATATCGGAGGACTAGAAGGATTGAAATCGTGATCCCTGTCAACCAAGTAGTTGAACTTGTGAAAGCTCCACCGTTGTCGCTTACGGTCGATGGTTTAGGTTCCACTGTAGATGGCTCATTTGGTTCTACTGTAGATGGCTCATTTGGTTCGACTGTTGAAAGTGGCGCTGGTGTCTGCACTGGTGGATCTTCTTTAGGCTCCACGAAACAATCACGGAACAAAAACTTTTCCAAAGAATGGTAAAGATGTCGATTCATGCCTGGACCATTTATCCCATGAGCCTCATCCGGGTAACTCTGCAAAATGTCAATTTAAAGATTTGGTATTCATGGAACAAAAATCTAAAGGTAATTTTAAAATACTCACCAATTGATTGAACATGATATCATTTTGTTCCAAAGCTCTAGATAAAATCATGGACTGTTGGTAATGAACATTATCATCAGCATTCCCATGGACCAAAAAGAATTGCTTATTCCGGAAATTCTCCACATGTGTCGTGACTTCACTTATATTGTAATTGTCGGAATTCTCGTCAGGTGTCCCCATGTATCTCTCCGTGTAGATTGTGTCTGTAAATATAATTAGCATTGTAAAACTCTATTAAAAATTTGTCTCAAAGCGGAATCATATAAATGTGTACCATAATAAAGCCAACTAGTGACAGGTGCAACTGAAATTCCACATTTGAATATCCCAGCAGTGTCAGTTGACATGACCTGAAATTATTTAAACAAAATGCCATGTCATTTTATGTAGTAATCCATAAGGTAGTAGCTTAGCTAGTGCCAGTGAAATAAGAGTGTGTACCATAGCAGTTGCATATCCACCATAAGACCAACCCCAAATGGCTGTACGATTCGCATCAATATTATCAATGTTATCAATTAGCCATCTAGTGAGAGTTTTAAGAATTCAAAATTACTTTCATGTAACAAATCAAAAACACACATAAATCAATACTTACTTTGTAATAGCAATTTGATCTTCAATTTCGACACCACCTAAATGATTATTCAATTGAAACAAATGTTCCCGAGTTTGTCGCCCGGACCCTCTACCGTCAATCACTCCGTATATCACATTCTTGTCACTCGCCAAAGATGTTCCCCAATTTATACCGAATCCATAGCGATAACTCTGTGAGTCTGGTCCTCCGTACCTGCATTTTCATTACATATATTAACAGAATAACAAAAATTTGGATCGTACACTTGTGATATTAAAATAATATGTTAAATAATAACGTACACGTCAATCAGAAGCGGGTATTTCTTGGAAAGGTCAAAGTTTGGCGGAAAAAATAATTTGGCTCGCCCTAAAGCGCCACCTGCCAAAGGAATTTGAGAGAATGTCTCTAGAGACGGCATGTCCACACCTACTAAGGCTTCACGGAGTGCGTCATTGTTCACCCACACGTGTTTCGTAAGGTTCGCCTGCGAAATTTGAAATTAGAACAAAAATTTAGTTTTTGTATTTATTAATAGTTTTTTTTTTTACTAAAATGTTAATTAACATAATTTACCTGAGCTGTTTCCCTGAAAGCTGTTTCTGGAATTCCAGGGCCAGAGCAGGAATGGAGGAAGTAAGTGAATTCTTTACTGAATGAAGCAGAATTTGCCAGGCACCGTTCACCATTCCCATTTCGTACAATACAAGTTATACATGTGGCCGTTGGACTAGCCTCTTCGTCTGGCATGCTGTAGACTTGAGCCTGACTCGGATCTCGGACATCCGTTCCAGAGAAATAACTGGTAAAATATAACACGCACAATACCATTACCATACATTGTGTATATGCTTTGCTCCAAGGATACACTTTTGACTACTTTCAAAATTTACTCACATTTGTTTGTTAACTTCATCCCATCCAAGAATCGAATCAATATGGAAAGCACCAGAGTTAATATGATGGACCCCGGTTGTATTGATTTTGATAATGTGTCTGTAGGACGCAGGCGCTCCGGTTGTTTTGGCTGAGCTCATCGTTAAGATTGCTCTGCCATCTGCTGAGTATCGTGGACTATTGGCATCAATCCAACCCGCTGTTTCGGACTCAACCCATAACTAGTAAAATATTTTAATGTAGATCCAAAATGAAAATGATTTTTAATGTCAGAGTTCAAAATTGAATTGAAACTGAAACATACTTGGGCGCAAGTGTAGCCAGTGTTACCGCTAAAATCCCAGACACAGTTGAACCAAGTTGCAACTTGTTGTCTTCGATTCATGTGAATAACAACTAGTTCATCTAAATCTGACCTCCAAGACACACTTGAAATGTAGTGACGATTTCTGAATCAATAAAAATTGGGTAAATAAATGTAAATACATTCATGTGAGTTGAGTTTGAATTTTAAATGTTCAAGAAATTAGATTTCCTACAAAGGGTCTGATCCATCAGGATATTTGAGAAGTTGTGGTGTCGTAGAGTGCACAAGATCACAAACATAGACCGTGGCTGTCGGATTTACTTGACCGGACTAAAATTGATTGATTATAATTTGAAATTAATTATATTATTGATTCGTTGTATTTGTATTGTATAATTAATTTTTGCCTTTGGATAACGAATATGGATCATCTCAGGGTAAACCGTTTCTCTATTCCCTGGTTCCCCATACATTGCATACTCAAAATCATGAACGTCCGTGTCATTAAATTTAACAAAAGCAAAGTGTTTCCCATTGGGTGCAAACCAGATGGCACTCCCAGTTCCGAACATTTCCTCTGTATAATGTTAAATTATTGATTAAAAAATTGGCCTGACGTCCTTGCTAATTCTGAGTATTTTTTTAATGTAATGTCAATGACTAACCTTCGTAGACCCAATCCGTGTGTCCATTTATGATTGGACCGTTCAGAGTCCCGTCATACGTAATTTGCGTTTCCGTACCGAACGCAGACCTCTTGTAATAAATGTTATTCTGGTACACATAAACCAATGCATTATCCACGGGAGACCATCGAACCAATTGGAGTTCAGCACCTGCTGGACCTAATTCTCGTGCAACCCTACAGAACATAATGCTTACTAGTTTAGTGTACAGAGGCCGAAAAATGTACGCCGCGCGTATGCACTTACTTTGTCACAACGTTGAATAGGACGTACTTAGCCAGAAAAGAATGACGCCATACCTATTAATTGATTCAATGAGATTCACAAATTTTATTGTATTGATTTCGATTTGTGCAGGGTGGACCATAACTCTGTAACACACAGTTAGAAAATCTTACCGATCTTCTGGAATGAGTGATCAGAACATATTGCCCGTCCGCAGATGGTGTGAGTGTTCTACCCTGTAAAACCATAACTTGTTTACATTAATTTTCAAAGTTTCAAAGTTTAAGGATTGAAATATCTATTTTTTAGTTGACCTACCGGGTAAATATTGTATTCAGGAAGGGAGCCATTAAAGTATAAAACGGATTCATTGGATGCAACATTGTAAACCATTTGATTCGACCCACTAGAATACACTAACTCATTGTCTGTATGCCGCAAAAAATAATAATTATTTTTTTATACTAAAATAAAAAATATAGCTATAACTACATACTTCCGCTACGAAATGTGATATTCGCGCATTTGGACTTTTCTGCTTGAGCGCGCTGTCTTACCAGAAATCCAAGTCCCGCTAAATCCACCATAGGTATAAGTCCTGGCCAAGATATCTTCCAGAGTGATGGTTTTTTGTTCAGTAAGACTCACACCGATTGTGAGACATAAGCAAATGCCCAAATACACCGACGATTGAAACTAAAAATAAGAAGAAATTACAAAAGATGTATGTACATAGAAAGTGGTAAAACAAAATTTTAATTTATCACGAAAAATAAACACGTTTATTGAAATATTAAAATTAACTAGTTATCAGGAATTGAACAAATTACGAATATCGATTTATTGCAAAAAATTAATTTATGATAACTCCATTATTAATTTCAGAAAAAAATACAAAATTTTGAACACTCAAACTAACCCTGGCCATATTGTCACTCAAAATTAGGGACAGGCACCAATAACCTCTGACACTTAGAAATGTCTGGGATAAAGTGACTATGGAATTCTAGCCCAAATGTGAACTTGCATAAATTAATTCATTTGCAATATCAGTACCTACGTGTACCACTATAGAATTTCTATTTTGCGTACGTTTAGTACATGACGGCATCAAGTCTGAAGTGTTTGTCACATTGAACTGATAGCAAAAGTTGATGAATTAGTTAGCAATCTAGAGAAGTCTACGTGTGCCATTTCTACTTTACTATGTCATGTCAGTTCTTTATCCAGAAATTTATTTGCTCGTACATTAACGTTAACATTGTGATTACACGTACAAATTATTACTTTCCATTATGTATTTGTGTGAAATCAAGGTCTTTAGTTCATGCCCTCCTTCTAATTCTACTCGTGTATTGCATTGTGTTCTGTAATCTCTGGATTGAATGGAATTAATATTTAGCACACGGTTTTAGGTAATTTGTTCAACAAGCAATGCAAATATTCCATTAGAGCAGCACCGGGGAACACAGTGCCAAATTGAATTGAGTTTTATCATAAGTATGCCTTAGTGTTTTTTCATACATGGTGGGTCATAAATATAAATTGATTTTTTAACTACGATTTGATCCTACTACTTGGGGTACCGTACCATCACTGTGTGGGCGGCGGTTCAATGAAAAAACAAGCAATTTTGTCGTTTGGGAAAAATATTAACAAATGATTGACTAAAGTCAGAAGATTTGTTGTGATCCACCGTGTAAACTATGTATAGGTACTGAGAATTGGATTGAATTGAGTACATTAGTATATTATATGTGTTTGTTATAAGTTATGTATGACATATTATTTATCTCATCTGACCTTTGTGTCATTTTTGCTCTCGACGGACTTTTTGTAAGCTAAGCCGACACGACGCGACGTAAGAATTTTGGCATTGCGTCGTTTAGGTATTAGGTTTATGAGAGCGAAAAAATAGCGTAGCTTGAGCATGTACATTTGCATGTAGCTTTGGACTGAACTCATTAATAAAATGAATGCAGTGTCATGTCTCTTGGAAACGAATATTTAATTAATCGCATTGATTGATCTATTGAATTTGTGACAGTGTTTGTAATTTCTACTGATAGACGGTTTTGATTTGTACAATAACATAAAATGTTAATTAGTACTAACAAGTTAACGATTAAAAATACATGCATGTTATTTTTATATCTCAACGAATTTTTGAGAGAATTTATGATGGATTCCTCGGAAATATTTATTCCGGGAATCCTAAAAAATATCCTCCTATACCAAAAAACACATAAAGTACAGCTGGTACTCCGAACGTTACAAAGTTTAACATTTTATGAATGACGCATTTTGTTACAGTTCTTCAGAAACTCTAGAATTTTATAGTAAGTTTATAGTAATTGCTTTTTTTAATTGATGAAATTGATTTAAATGAAAATATTTGAGTTTTTTGCCCGGAGATGATGATGTCACGAAGATTCCATCGTCCGAATGGCATTAAAATTACTAAACAGTACCAAAATTGAAGATAATGCAATTGGATGAATTTTTTTACTACCATGTTAAGTAACTAACAAGGAACATACACCGAGTTTTGATCAAGTTAAATGTCGTGGCCTATTATTATACTACTTCGAAGATCGTCCAAAATAATGGTGTTTTACAAAATTTTAGGTCTGAGAAATGAAAACCCGATTTAGAATTTTGAACAGAAATGACGAACATATGAACCCATGAAAATTTAAGTTTCACGGGGGACCTGTCCCTAGTTATATTAGATAGTCTTGTCTCATGACTCGCCTCAAAGATAGTATACGATCTGTATATTCGACTCGTATAATATTACTCCAAACTTAATGATGAATATCAATTTTCATACGGCAATGGCTTTAATTTTTTTATAACGAATTAATTCGACTAATGTTGTATTTCGTTAGAAGGACTGCATTGTCTTTATTTGAACTACATATTACATACATGTATGGCATTTGCACATACTTTCAGGTTTTTATCCAATGTCATTTATTTTGGTTTAATTGTAATGACGTGTGTAAATTTGATTATATTTAAAGTTCACTAAAGCTCACTATTCTATATATTTTATTTCAGCTAATCTGATCGAATAAAGTCCAAAAGATTAGCAACATTTGCAAATGCATCCGGCTTTTTCGGAGTCGCACATGGCTCAAGGGACCAAGAGGTGATTCCAGCAAGACAACCCCTTTGATCTGCAACGTTGCAAATCAAAGGACCACCTGAGTCTCCATCACAAATTCCTTGACCCTTTACCGACCCACCAGCACATATGACAGAATCATCAAGTTTTTTATAGTGTTTTTTGCAAACCTGACGAGTAACATAGCGAAGCTCAACTTTTTGGAGGAACCGCGGCCACATATCTTTGTCATTATTAGTTGAACCCCAGCCACTTGCAGTGCAAGCTCCTCCTGTTGGTTCTGTTTTACAAAGCTCAATTGTCTGGACAGACTTTGTTTTCTTTAAGTTATCTTTTAGATGCAATTTACAAACATCGTTCACAAGTGGTTCTTTATCATTGCGTGGTTTCTTGTACTTTGTATTATCGATCCTTTTAATCTTCACAATTTGCATGGACGGAACTCTCACTTTTTCGATGTCGTTTACTCCAGCCACAATTCGAATGCTGTTTAGTCGCTTTCCTTTCATGTTTTCACCCGCACAGCAATGACCCGCTGTGATGACTTTGTTCAATGCAACAATGACCCCGCCACAGAAATGGAACCACCGTTTTCCATTCTGTACTTGGATGGATACCTGACTAGGAAATTCTGAAAGTTTTGCGCGTATTCCTTTAACAATCATAGTAGACACGGAATCTCGGGAATTTTTTATCGGCGAAGTTGAATTGGATGACAGCGGGGATATATATCCTCCAAAATTGTAGTCGGACTCGTGGTAGTCAGTTGAAGTATCTATTTAGAAAAGTCATGTTTAATACACAAATAGTTAAAAAAAAATGTTGTTGAATTTACAAACCTTGAAACGGAGTGGATTTCCAACACAAATACAAATATTTTTTATAGGGTCTTCCGTCATTAATGTCAGAGGTACATTGGTCCCATCCATTCGGGTGACTAAAGCTTTCACCATACTTTCTTCGATATAAAGCAACTCGTGTGATTCTAGTATTAAGGATGGGATTCTTTGTTGGAACTAAATATCGGAATATCCCATCTCCTGAACCTGGCGCAAGGTCTATGAAGTTATTATTTCTCTTACCTTGAGTAACAACTTCAAATCCAGTTACACCCTCTGACCCATTTACAGTCCATCTAGGAACAAGAAACACGCGTTCCCCGCTGAATCCCCAGTTCACTCCGGGCTGAAGAAATCTAACATCCGAAATGTGATCCTTGGGCCTGTTGACTGTGTGTTTGGTATACACAACATCTATTCCACTTAAAACTAAAGTTTGCTTCAATGTGAGCCCAATTTCAATGTCATCAATTTGATCAGGAGTTGACGAAATCATATTTGTTTCCTGATTTGAATTTGTCAAAGAAAATTGTCAACAACAATTATATTGATATACTCGAACATATACAATTTTTCTCACTTGATGGAAGCCTGGTGCATTGAGGATTAGTTTGTACAATGTTAAACACGAATTTGGACCAATTACGTACTCATCTGTTTGACTAGCTATGGTACGAATGTCAGTCTGGTTTTGTACACTACTTTCCATAGACGATCTTGCTTGAGCATTAATATTCATTTCGAATCCGACTCCTACATTAAGAATCTTGAATATTCCACTTGTAAGATCTATTCCAATCTCACCACCTGTAAATTCACAACATGCATTTTACCAAAAACAGAAATTATTTGGAAATGATCGAATTCCAAGTTATATAATGATATCTTAAAAAATGAGACTGGGTACCATATTCTGTTTCTGATACTGATTTCATCAACCGGTTGTAACTAGATTCTGTTGTAGTTGACATCTCATACGTACGACTGATCTTGGTTGAGTTCCAACCAGTGGTGTTTATACTCAACATTAACTCCCAACTGTAGGTTCCAGCGACTTGTAACGTATTATTGGAAGTGGGACTTGGCTCTATTTTGATGAACAAAAAATTCATTTATGTATTTAGGTATTTCTATAAAACTAATTTCAGGATATACAAAAAAATGTAATTGATTTACCTTCATAATGGACTGTCTTCCAGCAAATGTAAAGATATTCAATACGGTGCTCACTGCTATCGTATTCGAAAACGTCGGTTGTGCAATAAAGCCAACCAAATGTTTTTGGATCTGCATTTTCTTTCCGTGAGCTTCTGAATATTACAACGTCGGTTATCCTAACATTGGCGGTTGTGTCATTGAGGAAGAGCAAGTATTTGTAGTACTTTGACCTAGATGATCTTGTTAGGTCTTGAAATGATGTGTTTTTAAAATTTTGGACTACAATTTCCATTCCAGTCACACCCTGACTGTAATCTTGTGTGAATTCTGGAACGAGCCAAACATACTCCCCCCCATGTCCATCATTTATATCGGCTTTCTTGTCCCGTGCCTCTCGAATATGATTTGATGGTCTAGATGCGGAATCGTCTGTGTACACCACGGTGATTCCCTTCAAAACCATTATTTTTTGTATAGTGAATGTTATATTAACATCTGCCATGTATACCGGAGTTGAGGCAATTGTTTCAGTCGCCTGTAAAACAAACAAAATTAATTAATTATCAATTAAACTTACTATAAACGGAGATTGAGTTCCACAAAAGAGCATGACGTAAATTATAATTGCTTACCTCACTTATTCCAGGTCCATCGAAGACTAATTGGTACAAAGTTAAGTTGGAATTTTCTTCACATTCGTATTTGTCTGTGATAGTTCTTTCGACTTTATTGTACGTTTTTGTCTCAATACTCCTCTCATAAGACTGTTTGGACTTAAAATTACCTTTGATATTAACCGCTTTGATTTCTATCCCGCCACTGATTCCTACACAAATTAGAAAATTAATAATAAATTAACAATGAATAAATGATCCACAATAAATAAATTGTCCATTTTGCCATGCACACAGGCTTGACATGAATAGCTTACCATAATTGTTATCCTTAATGGAATTTAATAAACTTATATAATTTGTTACAATCGTAGTCGTCGCTACTGAAGTTCGAGTAACACTTTCCGAATTCCGAGAATTGTCTATGTTCATAATCCTTTCCCATCTGTACTTTCCAATAAAACTAATTTTCTGCATTCCGGAAATATGCATCTCAGTATCTGGCGTGGTTGTAAAAATTTTTGTAGTATCGCAAGCTCCAGGCACATCAGCACAATCTTCACAGAAGGAGGTGAAGGGAACACAACGAGTTGTGTTTGGACAATTTACTAGTCCTCGAGGACATACAGGGGCACAATTTTCTTCGTCCTCTCCTTCCATACAATCCTTTTCACCATTACACTGGAAAGCGTTGTCCAAGCAATACCCGTCACGACATCTGTATTCGTGTGAACCACAATGGGGAGCATCTGCGCAAACTTTTCGACAAGCCGAGAAAGACTTGGCTTCATTGAGATGAAGGAGAAACGTCATTTCATATTCACTTGACGTTGACAAAAATTGTGCGGAATGTCCGCTGCACCCAGGTAAATGAAATACTTCGATGCACACATTTCTTGCCAAGTAGGCTGTTAACCAGGGAGTCAGAGATGCCCATTTTGTTACTTCTTGAGGGGTATTTTGACACCCGGTGATTGAAAAATTAGCTTCCAATTTGTCAGCTGGAAATTTCACAGAATAGTTAAAACAATACAGAATAAAAGAATGGAAAATGTAGATAAGTTTGAAAAGATTACGATTTGGCCACCACATAGTGCCGTTTGATTTCCAGTAGCTGGGCACCAGTTGTATTGTTGGTGTGGATGAACTATCGAAACATCGATGACAAGGTCCAATAGATTTTATTCTTCTATATCCATACATGTTCAGTCTGCCAGATTGCATTCCAGGTTGAACCCGTAAGAATTGCCCGAAATCTGTATTGCAGGATTTGGACTTATACAAATGCACGCAGTTTTCATGTGTGTCAATGGAACCAATAATCGTCGCTTTGTCAATTAAGTCCACACAAGTTGTGACGTCCAGCGTGTGGTTCACGCCTGGAATTTAAAAAATTGTCATTGGATTAAAGAATTTACGGAGGAAATTAGGAAAGCGTGAATAGTTTTTTAAATGTTTTAATATTTTTGTTCAGTTCTACCTCTGAAATAATCCCCGCTGTAAATCGTAACTTTGGCAGCGGTGACGCTTGGCACTATTGAAACTGCAGCTAGGGCTAAAACAAAAAGTAGACCCATTTTGTGTTGTTGGCCTCGTTCTACTGAAATATCCCTTGGATAGTCTGCTATTTATATGAGTCTTGTGATAGGACATAGTGATTGGTCTCTAATGTGATCCTTCTAATCCGGTTCGCGTTTATTACAAAATCCTGACTTCTCCGAATTGAGATAAGTACATTAAGTGGAGTTTATGGTCTTAAATTTCTTGGAAAATGTACGCATACATTTCTTGGAAATATGTTCCTGAATTATTTCGAGGTGCAGATTGTAACTTATTGTAATTACCAACTTTGGCACCACGACGGGCCACAGCACAAAATACTACATTGACAGAGGAGCAAAAGGAAACGCAGTGAAAAAATTACATTGCAATTGATTACCATTTATTATGATTTAGACCATTTTTATTGAACTCAATTGAACGACAAGTATGATTTAGTGAGATTATGTTTGCGAGAGCGAAAACGTATGTAGCATGTTACATGTACATGGGGCTTTGGACTCATTAATGAATAAAATGACTACAATATCACTTCGATGTGAATATTTTAATTAATCAGATTGATGTACTGAATATGTACGTGGCAGTAGTTTGTAATTTTTACTGACATGTGTATATATTGGCTTTGTGCAATGACTTGAAATGTTAATTAGAAGTAATTACGTAACGATTAAAATTACTCTTAGTTTTTGTATCTTAATGTTTTACAGAGAAAAGTTATAACGAATTCCTAAGATTCGGCGGATTGTCCAAATATTTTGGTGTATTGCATTTCAAAGGAAGTGTAGTCGACATGGCCTGGTTTTTTCCCAAAGTTCCACTTTTCCCATTTAACACGATAAGAATTTGGATGATTTTTTTAAAAAAAAATATTTAACCTTTCTTTAGAAATTTTGGAATTTTATTCGGACTCCTCAGATCAAAATGAATTTCATTTATTGTTAAATTATTTCAAGGATTTGCGCATTCCACATTCGTTCATACGCTCACCAACAAGCTGCCAATATTAATTGGTACAAATAAATATTTTAGGATGTTTTTAAAAAGATTTAATTGAAATATTTTTTATATATAATTATTCATCTTCGCAATCATATTCTTCAGCGACTTGATTCGTTTCTACTGGTTTTGGTTTCTTTGTAGTTTTTGGTCGTGCAGGAGCGGATGGGCGTGGCTTCGGAGGTGGTGGTGGTTCCGTAGTAGTAGTTGTAGTCGTCGTCGTGGTTTTGGCCGCTATATTAAAAAATCATTACCTCATTTTAACAGAAACCCAGGAATCGAAATTTTAACGGAACCAGGAATCGATCCCAGGACCAACCTTTTTTCTTTCCACTCCCGCCATACTCGAATGGGAGCTCTGTCTTCGGAATGACTTTCAAAAGCTCTGTTTTCCATTCATCTTTGTTTGATGCATAAATTCTGAAACCTTTGGCCGTTGACTCCGACAAGATTGGTTTGATGAGCTCGAACACAGGAATAAATAAACGCGGGGCTGTTTTTGCAGATCAAGATTGTGTCATGAATTATACGTACGCATACTACATAGTAACCATAAAAATGCTTATAAAATTAAAACATACGTACTGTTAATGCAGTAAATCCGGACAGCCCTGGCAACATAGTAAGTCTCTAGAAATTTTGCAAAATCCAGGATAAGTGGAATGCCTGCGTGTGAAAACGTAAAGGAACAAAATAAATATTCAAATGGTAAAAAAAATGTGTAAGAAATTAAATTACTAAATTAATTATAATTAATTTTAAAGTAATTATTAAATTCCCCTTACAATTGAGACACCCATGCGTCGTGAATGAATATCCGTTCATGTCGACCATTATCATGAATTTATTGACATCATCACCCGTTGCTTCCCTAATTTCACGAACTTTCGACAACGCGGATTCCAACATTTTACCAAAATACCGTAGGATTTGAGTTTTTTGCCCAGAGATGATGATGTCCCGAAGATTCCATCGTCCGAATGACATTAAAATTACTAAATAATAGAATTATGACCAAAATACGAAATTGACAGATGCAAAAACAGATGCATATTTTTTACTACGACGGTAATTGACTCACCTGGTCTTCCCTCTTTGTCCAAAAAATCTACTTTCCATGGATATTTTTTCTCCAGAGCTGGAAATGATTCTTCCAAAATGTTACTCATCTCTGCGTCTCTCCACCATTTCATTGTCTAGAAATAATAATAATAAAAATAAATTAATTGGTTAATTAATTAATTTGTAAACTCTCTAATCACTTACGGCTTTAATATTTGCAACCGTCTTAGGAATATTCATCTTCTTGGCTGTGAATTTTAGTGAAAAATAAATTAATCATATTTAGGCTGACAAGTATTTATAGCGTGCCAGTGCAATTGTGAAGTGAAAGGACGAAACGGCACATTCGTGTTTACCAGAAATATGCACAAGATATCAATTGTTACAAATACATAGTGGAAGTGATTATTTTGATATGACAAATTGATATTGCTGATTACCTCTTAAAAAGTTGATTAAATACTCATTCGTTTTCATGTGCTCTTCTTCCAATTCATCTCCAATTTCGTTTCGCAACTACGAGTAGGAACATAAATAATTAGATAAAAATATTTTAAACGTGAATCAAATCAAAAAAATTAGAAAAATGTTCTTGGACATTTAGGATTGGAATTTTCTATTGTACCTCGTCAAGTGCACTCAATTCCTCTGGAGTGTAGTCCGTGTCCACTGCTTTTGCAGCGTAAGTTTCATAATTAATGAACAAAAGTAAAAATGCAAGGAAAATGGTCTTCAAAATAAAATGAAAATTCATGACAGAATTTTACAAAATACCAATAAAAATATTGGTATAAATTATGAAAATTGTAATTTAGCTAAATGTTAAAACGAAGAGGAACTTTTCAACTGATCCGCACCAAAGAAATAGCGTTTAATTACTAAACCGTTTGAGTGAGATGAAATGAGTTTCTTATTTAATAGTGTGCAGTACAAGAACAATTTGCACAAGAAAAACTCCAGGTTCATGAACCAGGATCAGACATTGCACCTGAGACATAACAAAAGTGTACATTTGCAGTATCGCATGGGTTGAATAATTTATACAATCAAAGAGATTATTGTCAATTTTCCTCATTTAGTTAACTCAAGCATAAGCCCACTCATTACAGTCAGAGTTCTTCCTAGTACTACCAATTAAGGGTGACTGACTGGACATACAAACAAAGCAAATGAGGGAGTTAAATGATTAACCAAAGACAATCAGATTCGTTTATCCATGCAAAAAATAGACAACGGTGAGACTTGTTTAATTTTCTCAGAATTTAACTCTTGGTTTGAGTACATTGGCTTGATAAAATTTAGTACTTTCTGGCGAGGAAAAATCGAAGCCAAACTACAATCTCATACCGAACATCTTTTTTCAAATTTTTTTAAATAAGTGTTCAACGGGAATACAATGCGGAATTATGTTTTTATATTCTCAAAGGATTTCAAAAAAATAATTTCAAATTTTTTATCTATTTATGGATCCCGAATCCGAATTCCTAACGCCACAGGATTTTGGTTAAAAGTTCATTATTTCCCCAAGCTAAATCATTCAGAGCAATTAAAGTGCTCTTAAAGGCACATCATTGTTAAAAGTAAATTGTACCATGAAAATCCTAGCAGTCCTGCCAGAGTGAGGGAATTGTTTACGGAAGACTTGTACTTTATTTATGCTTATGCCAGTGCCAACCATATACAGTGTATCAAATTGTTATTCGTACCCCTGGCACTGCTTTCAGTTGAACCATCACAATTCTCCAACCGCTATT